>JAOTRQ010068358.1:0-12718 GCA_028565875.1 Hoplisoma paleatum
CAATGGAATTTGGCCGACTAGTAATTTTTTCGGTCGACCAACGAATAATCGATTATTTGCGGACAGCCCTACAAATAATAATAATATTTTTTCTTATTTTACGAACTGAACTGTTGATTTTAAAAATGAAGCTCAAATTGAATCATTATTGGCAATAGAAAATAAGGGTATTTGTAACGCCAAAGTTTAGTCCCATATTTAGAAAGTACAATGCCGAAACAATGTAAGCAAGAAAATAATCCAAGCTAGTCCACTTTGTGGTAAAACTAGATAATGGATAATAGGTATTATATTTATATCAGTATTACCTATGTTTAAATTACCAAATTCACATTGAAATAATTCACATTCAAGTAAATTCCAAAATACTTGTGAACGCATAAATGTATTCTAATTTGTCCTTAATTTTCAAAGGTGGTTCTGTGGATGAGTATTCTGGATGGGCACCCATCCTAGTATCTCTCCAGGTTCCTGAACTCACTGTTGAGGAATTTATCCAAGAGTGCCTCAATCTGGGCAGTTACCTCACCCTGTATGTCTTCATCCTTCAGAAGCTTAACATGGAGCAGACTCTGCTCAATGAGAAAAAGATTCTGGTGCTGCTTAACACTTGGATTAATCAAGTTTTTCCAAGGTAAGTTGCAGCATTTTAAACACATCACTTAAAAAAATCATTTTTTAAAGTGCATGGTTACATTTAAGGTCAGACTGTTGATGCTCATTTTTATATCAAATTATAAAAACTATCAAATTATAAAAAATATTGAAATACAGTTTTAAAAACTATTATTATAAACTACTATTTTAAAAAATTATTAGACAAATGTTTTAAATCATGTATACAGTTTAGAAATATGATGTATGAAATTTAATGTTGTATCAACATATTTTTCTCTTAAATTTTAATAAAAACAACTAATGTGAGATTAACATTAGTGGTCTGAGCATCTTCTATTAAAAATAAATTAGAAGTTTTTACTTGAATACATTTTTAGATTAGTAACTTTACTTTTACTAAAGTAAAAATTAGGACATAATAGTGCAATATTTTAGTACTTTTTTCACCTCTGCTTTAAGGTGTTGCACCCACAGCTAGCTGTTGAGTCCCACAATGACCCTTAATCTTCAAACCCTCAAATTGTATTTTGGTCCCAATTGTAATTTAAATAGAATTGAAATGGTCTCACAGTTGGTGTACAATTCTTACATATGAATATTTGATAAGAGGATTATTGTATTCATGTACATACAGAGTTCCAGCGGATGAGGCCAAGGTGTTCCTGTGGTGGCATAAAGTCTTTCAGTTGCTACAGGTTCAGGTGGATCAGTGCGACTCCTCTGAGCTGGACAAACTGCAGCTGGTCATTATTTCTCTCCAGAGTCACCTGATGCAACTTGGAGAGGAGAGGCTCAATTCAGGTTTCTTTGGCGCTATTGGCCTTGGTCGCAAGTCACCACTCTCCAACAAGTAAATACAACTGCCTCATTTTACATGAATTTAACACACTTGTAATCATTTTTATATTGCTTTTTCAGGATCAGTTTTGCTAAAAAATATTTATTCTTAAATAAAACTACTGTCACCACAAATTAAAAAATTGAGCTTTTATGTTATACATTGTTACTACTATATTAGATTATATTAGTTACTATATTAAACTACTGATCAATGCAGCATTTCCCAAACGTGATTTTAACACTGGGGTTGGTAAATAGTGTGTTTTAAAATTTTAGCAAATTACACGTACACAAAGTTACTTTTGGGTTACAAATGTATATAAATACATAATTTAGAACATTTGTATTCATAAATACAGTATAATAGTTATGCTTGTCACTATTGTCACTATATTTTTATTTTATATAGATGATTTGTTAGTTTAGACATTGTCCCTCAGTGTAAGTTCACTAGTGTGTGTAAATGTGTGTTTAACTGCATGGATTGAGTTAAATACAGAGGAATCATTCATAAGTGTGTAAAAGCACTGTGGTGAAAGAGTATTCTGAATTGTACTGGCAACGGCAACCCTGTGTATTGCAGCTGGAATAAAATAATGGTACAGATAAAGAGCATTTTCATGCATTTGTGTGTTCTTTGCAGATTTCGAGTAGTTGCACGCTGTATGTCAGCTTTTCTTCTGGTGCAGCAGCCATCAGAAAAGCAGCTACGTACTCAGCCAGAAACAGAACTGCAGCTGTCCCAAAAAGCCCATCAAGTAAGCGCATTATTAAGCTTTAAACCCAGGTTTTGAAAGCAAAGAAAGGGGAGTGCTTTATTGTATTTATTGTTTGAAAAAATTAGCACTTTCAAAATATCAGTATCAGAAGTAAAAAAAACATTGTTCATGATACAGTTCTGAGAGAGAAAAGAGACCAGTTCAGTTTTTTATTTCTTCAGTTTGTCTGTTTACAGTTACAGTTTTTACAGTGGCCAACAAGGTTTTCTCTGCTGTCTTAAACAGTATCAGAATCACAGACTCATGTGTTCCGGCCGGATAGCGCTTAAGAGATCCGGTGCTTTCCGGTTAGGTAATAAAAATGTACTATTCGGTGCAACCCTGCCTCTTCTGTTATAATACTTTGTCTATGTCTCTGATTCTGATGCCCGACAACACAACTTCAGCACATGGATAATAGTCTGTTAATAAAAGTTAATAAAACTTTTTTTGTAGAATGGAGGATGGATACAAGTAAGAGTACAAATAGTCAGATGTTTTGATTAGTACATTTTATTGCCTTTTTAAAATAATAGGTATGTGATCAAAATGTCAGTGTTGAATCAGTGTTGAATTATATTTATTCTAATATAATTATTAGTTTATACAGCAAATCATTACTACTCATATTGATAAACTCATACATTGTAAATCAAGCAAAACTACAATCTACATGCAATAAGGTAAATACTGAATTCAGAATGTGTAAATAATATTCAGAGATGACCAACTAATTTGACAACTTAAATAAAAATTATTTGGTGCATCAACAAATACACAGACTGTGTATGCTGTCATCAAAAGTTCCTTGATGGCCGTTTCAAATGAATAAGAGAAACTGAAAACTTTAACTGGTCTTTTTTTACAACCCTGTATACGTATATTGTGTTGATCATCAAATAAAGATGATTGTGAGGGTTTCACATTTTCAATAAAATATATATTTTGTTCCTCAGGCTTTTGCACTGCTGGAGGCCACTTTAAACAATAAACAGTATTCTGAACTGCAGCCAACTCTGAATCAAGCCTGTCAGTATATCAAGTACCCAGGTCACTGCCTTCATGATGCTAACCGCCTTTTATCCTTACTTATCAACTCACTTTATCCAGATCTTCATTATTTAGACATCATGCGCTAGGTGATTAGGCTGGAATTGGAAATGACTAATGGAAAACATTTCAATGGCTGAATATGATATATAGTAATAAATTCCATTGAATGCAGAAAGGGCTTTGATCTTTGAAATGAATTGAAATATCACACTGTTCAGTGTTGGTGTGTTGAGATGTGGTACATATGCGATGTAATATGATTCATGATACACTGTTTACGATATGATTTTTTTCCACATTTACATAATATTTATTTACTTAACTAAAGTTCCAATTACTATTTACTTTAAATTAAGGAAAGCCAATGATTGGGATGGTCTAGTTGTTAATTAAATGTTGAATGTCATTTTATTTTTGAGGATGTTGTAAACTATACCAAAAATTTAATATTTGCTTCTTTTTTTTAAGTGAATATTGATTTATCTGAAAATGGTCAATATGAAACAATTATCAAGTTAATTGATTCGTATAACATAATGATTTGAATCACTTAAGAAGTTATAAATGTTACTTATATCAGCTCAACGTTTTTAAGGAGTAGCCTGTGTTGTCAATTGCAAATAATTTGCCTGTGGATACTGTGTGTGTGTGTGTGTGTGTGTGTGTGTGTGTGTGTGTGTGTGTGTGTGTGTGTGTGTGTGTGTGTGTGTGTGTGTGACTAAACTTAAACAGTGTAAAGTCAAGAGTTCCCCAGTGAAGGCCCTTAAGATTAAGTTTTTAAATGTATTTCAAAAGCATGTTGGTTTTAATCAGAAGTGTCAACATTTAATGAAATTTTATTTATTTATTTTTTTTACAAATTGTAAAAAGTAAAAAAAAAACTAATTTCTGCAGTTAAGCAATGAGAAATGTTTTAAATTGACCATATCAAATTTTACTTCGATGTTTTTTTTATCATTACATAAAATAACAGACCTTTTTGACTATCTTGTAATATTGTGTCGACTGAAATTATGACTTGCCCATCCATCAAAAGACAGATCACCCATTACTTGACTGTGACATAAAATTATAAAGAGCCAATAATATAACGTGATGGAAATTCATTTAAATGCAAACTTTTGTATTGCAGAAACTTACATCAAATATATCAATGTAACTGATAAGTTATTGATAAGTGTAATGTAACATTTAGAATAAGTTGAATAGTTTTGCATTGATTTTTGTTCAAGCTAAATTGTGTGCCCAATGTCTATAATAAAACAGAAAGCATTATTTTGTCAGAGTTTTTATATTTCAGTCAAACATTTGAACACACGTTTTCATTGAATATATTTTCCTAATCTTAATTCCTTAAATGTACAATAAATTTAGTTTTAACATTTACTGCACAATTTCAAAAACAGGTTGCTTCATAGTTAGGATGTCTTTAGGGTGAAATTTACCAAAGTAAAAATAAAAAGATAAGACAAACCATTTGATGAGACGGTGTGTCCAAACTTTGTACAGTTAAGAAATCTAAAATGTAAAAATGGGTTGCTTAAAAAAATTTAATGTTAGTAATTTAATGTTGTCACTATAGAGAAAACATTTACAGGTTAATTTGAATATTATTAAAAAGTTAAAAAATTTATTTCAGTAATCCAATATAAAAAATTGCATCGCATACATTAAATAAATTTATTACAGAGTGATAAATTCTCAAATGTTTTTTTCTGTTGATGATTATGGCTTACAGCCACTAAAAAGTCAAAAGCTTTGTCATATGCACAATAAAGAAATGTGTTTCCCTGTCCAATAAAATTCTTACTTGGCTGTCCACACTTTGTTGTCAAAAGTTAAAGTACATAATAATAGTCAAAGTCAAATCACATTTACAAAATAATAAAATATAATATGTACATTGTACATATCCTTCCCAGTTATACGACCGTATTACACTTTGATGCAGCTGGTCAGGATGGACTTGATGATGCAGTGGTAGAAGTTGATAAGTATTTTTGGTAACATGCCAAATTTTTATGACAACCTTCTCAAGAATTATAGCTGCTGCTGAGCCCTCTTTAACACCTGTGTGGTGTTCAGTGTCCAGGTGAGGTCATCACTGATATCGACCCCTAAATACTTAAAATTGTTCACATTCTCTACCTCAAGGTATTGAATAAAAATGGCTGATGAGGTCTTGTCTGTGTTAAGCTCGAGGTTACTGTCCACACACCACTGTTAGGAAACGGCTATTCAAAAATTTGGAGGAGATTCACAAATGGCGGGCTGCTGCTAGACTCAGTGCTTCAAAAGCTACCACACACAGGCATGGCGTTTAACTTTTGCATTTCTTGCAACAAGCCACTCATGACCAAAAGACGATGCATCTTACCTGAGCCAAGGAAAAAAATAACTGTTACTCATAACAACTGTTGCTCAGTGGTCCAAGGTGGTGTGAGGAGTGTGAAATTCCAACAATCAGGGATCGGCTGCCATGTCATCTGCTGGTGAAGCTCCACTGTGTTAGACCAAGAATAAAGTCAGTGCAGATGTCTACCAGTAATTTTATAGCACCTGTCCACACTGCCAAAAGTACCAATGCCTGGTTTAACAACTACAGTATCACTGTGCTTGATTGGCCAGCAAACCCATAGGCAATCTATGAGCTATTGTCAACAGGAGGATTAGACCCAACAACCAATCCCAACATTGTAGACAAGCTGAAAACTGCTCTCAAAGCAACTTGGGCTTGCTTCCATAACACCTCAGCTGTTCCACAGGCTGATCGCCTCCACTCCACACTGCTTTGCTGCAGTAATTTAGGTTCACCGACTAAGTATTGAGGCCAACATTTCTGAATTACAAATCAATTTTCTGAGATAATAATTTTGGCTGTAAGCCACAATAATTAACATCAGTAATAAACAGAAATAGATCATCGTGTTTGAAATGAATCTATGTATTATATGTGTAGTAAGAAAATTGATTATTGATATATCCTCTATTTTTCATTGTATACATCCTGATTGCTCATAACACCTGTAGTTTCTATGTGTATAAAATGCTTGTTAACTTTGAATAAACCAGAGCTGGACGATCAACTAAACAATTAAATTTTTCTGAGTCTTTGACATAATATCCTGGACATGATGATTTCGGGGTTAGTGGACTTCGGCACGGTAGCACACTCAAATACACTTTAGGTTCAGTCTAAATGATAATACTAGAACCCTAGTAAAAGGTTCGTTTTCCGTCTGCATGTGACAATACTATATGCTGTGCTGATGTCTTGAAACCCCTTTTAACATGGTACAATAACATTGTACTCATACTACAATAAAAAGTTCAAGATTCAAGATGCTTTTTTTCGAATAGTCGAGTAGAATAGAAGGAAAATGCGTCCGCCCTCATCGAGAGCTAGTGAGAAAAGAAAACCTGTGTGCTGCAGTTGCCTCTAAGAGGTCTGGTTTGACACCTGTGTCTAATAGACTAAACTAGTTTAGCATCTACACGATTTTATCCTAATACTCGTTATTCCACCAGTATATGCGCTATTGTTGTATCCTATGTATGTGCTATTAGTATTATATCCTGCCTAATATCCTGTAAATGCCATCATTTACATGCTACAGAGAGCTGATACTCACTTAGATAAATCAGGAAACGAGTGCCTTCAACACAATTCAGCCCTGTCTGATGAAGAATAGGGTCAATGAAATGCTGGTGGACGCCAGTAGAAGAATCTTATATTTAATATGAGCGGAGCCATCACAAAGACTGCATTTTTCCTCCTTACAAATATTGCCATACTTAGACCTTTTATTACATATTCCGATGCTGAAATGTTGGTCCATGCATTTTTCATTTCATTATTGTAAATTCTTTCTGTTTAGTATTCCTTTCACACTGCTAAACCATCTTCCGTATGTACAGAATTCAACAGCAAGAGCTCTTACAAAACGTTCTACACACATCTCACCTGTCCTGCAACATCTTCACGGGCTACTTGTCTCCTCTCATATTAAATATAAAATTCTTCTACTTATCTTTAAATCACTTCATGGTCTGGCTCCTTCCTACCTCAGGGAACTAATACAACTGTACACTCCCTTCTGTACACTTAGATCCTCAGGTACTAGGCTCCTAGCAGTTCCACAATTAAAGTTTAAATCATTCAGTGTTGCTGCGCTGACTTTGTGGAATTCCCTGCCCCAGTTTTTGCTTGATACATTAGACTTGTGATTTCACATCTGACAAGGCACAAACATCTGATCCTGATATTGACTCATTACTGATTCTCTATAAGTCCTCAATTCAACTTCTCAGCAGACTGAGTAAAATTATTTTGTGACTTTCCTATGCACCTGAAGTATGTCTAACAAAAAAAGAATCTCCACATTCTTTATATAGATAGATCAGTTTTTAATCTCAGAAGGAAATTTGTGTTGTGTTTTTTGTTTGTTTTTCAATTTTTACACCATGTCTCAATTTTATTAATAGACACACTGGGTAAGGAGCACAGGCCATCCACTGTACTGGTACTGAAGTTTGTATTTCAAAATAGAATACATTCTATTCTGGGTTATTGTGTCTTTTGTTTATGTAAACTTTTTGTCTGTATAGTTTAATAAATTGTATGTGTGAAGTAAACTTTGGTTTCCACTATTTTATCTAGTTTGTGTTTTGTTTCCCATGTACACAGTAGATGGTCTTTGATCCCATTACACCAGCTTCCCTCTGTCTCTGTCTGTGTGTGTGTGTGTGTGTGTGTGTGTGTGTGTGTGTGTGTGTGTGTGTGTGTGTGTGTGTGTGTGTGTGTGTTTGTTTGTGTGTAGATGCTGCACCCTCCCTCACCTGTCATCAGCTATGATTATGCTGGGAGATTTACACCACAGTTTTTCAACCATGTTTCAATCTTACCTAGGTTAGGAATAGTTAGAATAGCACCAACCGACCACATGGAACCCCCAAACCCTGAGTCCAATAATAAAACACCCTACACACTCCACTAGCTATGTGGGTGACTCAACTCATTCAGCATGAACACTTGTAAGAATCACAGATTAAGGGAAACTGGATTCAAACCCAGTAGCTTAGGTTAGCAAGTGCCGTAGGTCAATCGGGTACTCTTCTATTGATGCTCTGCATTCCTTAAAAAAAACCTCAAGAATTGCCTATGTGGTGGGGTTACTTAGGCGCAGAGCCTTCAACTGGAACGAAGAAGCCAGTTAGAACCTGTTTCACGGGAAATAAATCAGTTGGGTAGAAGGGGGATCAGTCAATATAATAGCAATGGCTGTAAGTGCAACAGGTCAGCAGTCAAAGCAGCTCTAAGCAGAAAGGAAAAGGTATAGCTTATATTGCATTATGGAAATTGATTTTGTGAATAAATTATGCCATTTCAAGCTCTAAATGTTCGTTTATGCTTGTGTGTCAACCGAACTATTCAATCTAATTGTCCATATTTTGCAGTGGGGTACAGTACGATCATATTGGTGGAATTTCTGATTCAGGTTAAGGAACCAGGTTAATAGGAGTCATTCAGTCCAATGAACCGGTTCAGTTGATTCCTCAGAGTTGTCACACTTGCTAGAAACTTAACTTCATACACAGTTATGTCTCAAGTAACTCTGTACTATAGAACAGAAAGAGATCTGATGAGTTGGCCTTTTTTGGTTTTGTCAGATACATTTATATTTGTCCAACATGAAATGATCTAAAATTATGACATGACATTTCATTTCATCATCTGACATGAAATTATTTGAATTTAAAATGTAAAATATTTTAAAATCTTTTCTCGTGAACCTAATATCATGTTTTGCCACACCACTAATTGAAACCTTTTGGGGCACCTACACAAATTTTATTCAAAACTTTAAGGCAGGAATGCTGGGTCCCACTTAATGGTGCTTTGGAGTTTTCTCTGCATTCATCAATTTTTAAATACTGATCGCCAAATGGAATGAGTTTGGTATTTGTTCCACTTTCTGTAATGGGCTAAATCAAGTTAACCTCCAAGAGCTTGACTATAGCTTTACCTAAGAACCGGTAAACTGGTTTACTTGCGATTGTCACTTTGGGAAAGCTACCACCCATTTCTGTCGTCCACTGAGGTCTGAGACCAATCTGCACTTTATCAAAGAATGTCGTGCTCCAACAAAAGTCCCTTGATGATAGGGATGATACGCTTATTCCTGGACCTTTTCATACCAGTTGACATTTACCCATGTAAGCACCATGACGTCTGAGTCCTGAAAACTTACTACTGAATTCTTTAGTCCTGATACCACTAGGTGCACATCAGGACGAGGGACAAATGAAAAACTGCATTCAAGCCACCCTGTAGTCACTTCAAGTATTCCAAGCATTGCTTAATGACATCCCCTGGGACCTGCTGCAGCAATTCATTTTTGCCTATCTTAATTATATTCTTGTGTTCTCATAGTTCTTGGCTGAACACAGAGAGCACGAATGGTTAATTCTTCATTGTCTGCTCCAAAACCACCTAGAAAAACTCATGTTCCACTAGAGGTCAATTTTACTTTTGGGGTTCATCTTCTAACCTGGACAGCTAAAGGCTGACCCTGAAAATATTAAAGCTGTTGTGAGTGGCCTCCACACAAGGACTCAGACAATGTTATCTGAGGTTTTAGTCAAGTCACTCTACCCCTCACCTAACTTACGTCCACTAATCGTAACTTCAACTGGTCCCTATAACAGAGTTCTCTTTTTCTCTCATGAAATTGACCTCTTTCCCATATACCTATGTCCCAATCCTCATCCTGCTAGACCTGTAGAAGCAGTACGTGGTCAAGGTCAATGTTTCCGCAACTGACAGTACTTTTCCTGCAAAATGGGATGGTCCATCCCTGCACCCCCTACCCCTGTTGACATTCTTTGAGCAAGAAACAGGTGAACATAAACTAATCACAGTCAAGCACTCACTGAAGAAATGGCAACATTGGCTGGAGGGATTGGAGCTACCTCTAATCGCTTGGACAGATCATAAGAATCTGGTATACGGCTTAACTTCTAACAAGCCTGATGGGCCCTGTTGATTATGATCCTGCCTTATAGCTGTCTGGTGGCCACTCTCACTTAAAAGATTGAAGAACGAGTGTGCAAGGTCCAACCGAAAGGACTTGATTCTGGGGGTTGTCCTCAGAACCAACTCTATGTCCCTTGCTCCTGCAGATCTGCGATATTATGATGGGGACATGACTTGTACTTCTCATGCCACTTCGGCATCTATCATACCATCCACTTTAGCAACTATTCAGGTGGCCTTTTTTGGTCTTTGATGTTAAAGAATATGTCAAGGCTTAATAAAACTGCGCTTGAAACTCAGTCTCCATCTTCCTCCAGGTTACTCCCACCTCTGCCTATTTCAGGTCTTATGTTGAAGTGAATATCATCACGGATCTGCCTGAGTCCGCCGACATGATTGCCATCTTCAGCATAGTTTACCAACTCTCGAAAGCTGTCCACTTAATTACCCAATTGTGCTGTATCCTGTTGTTCAAACAAGTGTTCAGATCACAGCATCCTAAAGGACATCATTTCAGACCCTAGTCCCTAGTTCCTGCTGTGGTTTGAGTATACTAATAATACCCACACCAGTGCAGCCACCCTCAAGGCCTCTTTAGGTTATTAACCCCCACTACAAACCTGCCAAGAAAACCAAATTGAGGTCCCAACAATCAAACAATATCCATGGTGATGCAAAAGAATCTGGTAGTCCACCCTAGTGGCCCTAGATTAGCCCAAGACACCATGGAAAGAGCAGTCAATAACTACAGGAACATCCTATTTTCACGAACTGACCAGGCCATTTTGTTTGGCTCTTCACCCACCATCTCCCCCTTTATTCTCTGTCCAGTAAGCCGGCCCTCACTTTATCGGCCCATACAAAGTGCTGTAGATGATTTCTTCTTCCTCCATCAGATTATAGCTCCTTTCCAACATTAATAGCCACTCTACCCTTCATGTCTGTCAGATAAAGGTAGTTTTGCGTTTCATATTCTCCCGGGCCCCTAATGCTCCACTGTCTATCTCATTGATGGGAGACCCCCCTACATGATCTGGCAACTGCTGGACTCCCATCTCGGGGGTAGTGGTGATGTGAGGCTTCGCATCATTGGTCTTTCAGTATATTATTGTCCATGTCTTGGCGTGAGTTTCCGTTTTATTTCTTTAAAAAAACAGAGTACTGATATTCATAAAGTGGGTGTATAACAGTCCCTAACCAGTGGTTTTCCTTTGTCAAGAGTGAAGGTATGCTGGATTAAAGGTGAATCACAATTGGATAGAAAAAAGTGGGGTGCATAAAAAGAAACTCAATGTTTTGTTGCTTTTCTTTTTAAGACTCTTTCATTTTGTCTAGACCAATAAAGCTTTGGAATGTGATCCACTTTCATTCATTTTTCAGCTGTTGCTATGGTAATCTTTAGATATTATAGCTATATCAGGGAATGTGTCCTTTTTAGCAGACAGCAAACGACAGGGTATTACTGTTATAATGTTTATGGCTCAGTACGTAGCAGCTCTCTTCACTTGTGACTCATATTCTTGGTACAAGCATGTGTGAAGTCTAACAACTCAGTCTGACAATCTGTGTAACAACCAGGCAATGTGCAAGACACAAACACTTACAAGTACAAGAGCCCAGTGTTAGTCTATTCACGCTATGCATTTGAGCCTTAACATTTGGTATGCTCACTACATGGGTGTTGTATAAATAAAACAATTATATATACAAATACAATTACCCTGCTAAACATCTAGCTCAGAAAACCTTATGCTGATAGCATACAGCTTAGCCACCAAGCCATTATTTCATCTACATAATGTTGGTGTGCATTTTTTCATGTATTTGATCATGTAAAACTGAGTTTAGAGTTTTATGTTTATTGTTTTACCTGTCCATTTCCCTCTGCCAATTTTATTTTAAGAATAAGATTAAAATGTAAGCTTTTTGTTATAGTTTAATCAGGTTGTAACCCAAATTAACTAGCCGTGGGTTTAAAGAAAATTAATATTTTGGAGTTGGATAATTGTGCTAATTATATGAGTCTAAATTATTACATCCTTTATCTTCTTCCACTGTAGTTTTAACTCTATATTTACTTTACAATTTATAAGATTCGAACTGTATGCCATGGTGTCCGGATCCTGGAGTCTTGTATTGGTGTAAAATAAAATGTAATTTTATTGGAACAGATAGTTTGCTGACAAATAATCTTCAAACTGTCTTAATTGAGTTTGTTATTATGTTTGATGTAGTTTTTTCTATAATAATAAATATTTAATATTTATATTATTTACTTACGTTTTTTATATCTTGATGTAAAATTCTGGACCGACATTTTTTTTTGGACTGTCATTTGTCAAGTCAAGTCAACTTTATTTATATAGCGCTTTTTCCAATAGATATTGTCTCAAAGCAACTTTACAAAATGCAG
>JAOTRQ010068368.1:0-12718 GCA_028565875.1 Hoplisoma paleatum
ATCTAGCTAATACTATTGTAATGAATAAAATTGTTTTATTAACTTCATATTCAAAATCCTATTATTTCTGTTATAAACATTATCGATCTTTATGTGCACATATTTCTTTAATTATCTTTTATTTATTTTCACATACTCAAAAAGATTTGTTTCATTTACTTCACCTGTGATAAAGAAAAAGAAGAAAAGTATTATTTAATTTAATTATTCCTATTACTTTTATATATACATTATATATAAGCAGTTTCTGTAACTTAAATTTCTGTTATATAAGTTGTAATGTTTCTAATATAATAATTATTATAATAATTTGTTGTTGTTTATGTACACGTTTATGTTTTGTTTTAACTTCATTTAATAATGTTATTCTTTTTATATAAGAAATATGTTCTATATATTTCGTTTAATTTATTTCAATTATTTCTGTAATTATTTGTACACACAGAAGATTTTGTTTTTATGTTATCACGTCAATTAATTAATTTAATTTAATTCATTTATTCCTGTTATTTATATAAACGAATAACTATAATGTTAATATTCATGTTATTAGTTAAAGTTATTAGACTAGATTAGAACTTTATTATCTTTGAGATGATTCTTTCTGGGAAATTTAGATTCCAATAGCAACATCAGTGCAGTACAAACAAAGTATAAAGAAAAAAAAGGAAATAATAATATTATACAATATTTTAAATATATACAAATACCTGAAAGTAGGAGATATATTGCACATTCATTTTCTGTTTTTCTTTTTCTGTTATGTACATTACAACTAATATTATTTACAAAAATAATATTGTTCTTTAAAATTAATATTGTAAAAATGTTATATTTTATTAACTTTAGTTTTGGTATTTTAATATAGAACAATAATAAATAAAGCCATACAACTTCATTTTTAACACTTTTTTATTCCATACAGATCAGATTTGGAAACCATCGCTGTCCTAGTTCACACGGTTACACATGGATGTTAGTTGGACCGCACAGTGTATAATTGTATTATCAGCACACACACACACACACACACACACACACACACACACACACACACACACACACACACACGGCATGTTCTGATGATATTCAGATTGTGTAAAGTTGTAACATGCAGCATATAATCATTTTAATTCTGTACAAGTTGCTCATTATTATGATTTTACATGGATTTACGATGGATTCTCATTTCCAGCTTGACGCCCTCTAGTGTTGTTGCTCTTTATTACTTCATGGTGCATTTGACCTCCACACAAGAGGATGCCTTCGCCTCAGTGCCGTCAGTTTCCTTCGATAGTTATGCATTGAGGTCATATGCACTAAGGGACTAGGGGATGCCGAGTTTCTGAGGGTTCTGTTGCGTTTGTGTTTACACCCTGGTTTTGGCAACCAGCGGGGGAAAACAAATGAAGTGCAAAGTGCAAACAAATGCAAGTGTCCCAACATGCAACATGGAAATAGGGCTTGTATACTGTTAGATAAGAAATAATAAATGTTTACAAGTTCCATAAAGTTGCAATAAAACACTTTAAGTTTTGACAATAAAACTGGTCTTAAAACCAGAATTCTACAAATCAACAGTCTAGTATTTCAACCTTAGACCAAGCTTTTCTTTTTACCAGTGTAGGTAAAGCTGATCGTTTCAAATCAGGCTGATCTTTTCATCTCATCGTGTCTCAGCCGATCATGTCATCAGTCGCATGTAATCAGAAGCGTGTAAACATCGTCGCCGCTCAGCGAAAACACTCAAATTTCGGATCCTGCCAAAGATCCAGCTGTTCGTTTTTGTTCCCACAGCTCATCGTTTCGTCAAGTCAAGCGAAGAGTCGTTTCAAAGGGTCTTCAGTACGGCCGACTGAAACTGATCAAAATCCAGGCTGTTCCGTTTACATCCTGCAGCTGAGCCTTCCGTAAGAGTTGTAAGAGGCTGTTCAGTTGAGATCAGTCTTGGCTGTTCAGTTGGCCGTGTGACAGAGTATCATACCTAGCTCTTCCTTTTCAATGAAGTAGCCGACAGTCGCTGCTTTTTTGTTGTTGTTGTTGTTGCAGTGATGCCTCATGGTGTAGCCGTCAACAACAACAAAACAAAGCAGCCTATTCTGAAACTGATGAAGAAAGTAAAGTTGCTGTCGCTGATCTCTTTACATATAAGCAGCTGTTCTTTTGTAAACGGCTGATCCTCATGGCCAATCGTTCCTGTAGGAGCCGTACTGATTCTGTAGTCGAAGCTGTTCGTTTGTATTGATGGGAACTCATGCAGGAACCACAGTTGACCGTGTTCTGTACCAGTCGGCAAGAATCTCAGCTGATAATAATAAAATAAACCTTCTAAAGGTTGTACTAAGGTTGTACTGATGATGATGATGATGATGAAGATGATGATGATGATGATGATGATGATGATGATGATGATGATGATGATGATGAGGGGGTCGATCATGTTCATTTGAAGGAAACATGCAGGTACCACAGTGGAGGATTTCATGTCCTATAATGGTCAGCGAGAATCGTAGCTGATTATCTTCTGGACTGGTCCTGTGGGCATCGCCTACCTCATGTTGGTACTGACATTGTCTGAGGTGGTTTCCGTGGCCCTGTGCTTTGGGCACAGGATCTTGGCAAAAGCTCGGCGGAAGCTGCTGTGGCACAGCGGGTACAGAAAGGGATTGATGGCTGAGTTGAACCACATCAGCCAGAAGGAAATCTCGATCCAGTTGGTGGACACGCACTGGCCTTTACAGCTGGCACATATGATGCTGGTCACCGTGTACGGTGCGCAGCACATGGCGAAGACGCACACGATCACGGCTAGCGACTTGGCCACCTTCTTATCCTGAATCAGACGCAAAGTCTGGGTGCTTCGGGCAGCCCGGGTCTCGTTACGCCGTTCCTCGGTAGAACATCTGTCAGCCTCTGTTCTAGCCTCGGACTCCCGGGTCGTCTTTTTTTTAACCAGAGAGCCGCACCAGGTACTGGATATGAGTCGGCGCTTCTCGCGGCTCGGTGACACCGGGTCTTGAGCCTTGGGCGTACAAGCGTCCTTCTGATAGCGACGCCTTCTCTTGCGGATGCTGTTGTAGATGCTCAGGTTGAAGAAGGTCACCAGAAATAAGGGGATGAAGAACTCGCAGATGGAGGTGCACAGCAGGAATTTCCAGGTGTGGGAGAACTCGACGAAGCACTTGCCGTCGGGCACGATGGTCTGGTTGGTAACTTCCTCCCAGAGCAGAATAGCCGGGCTGTAGAGGAGGAACGACAGCACCCACACGGCGGCCATCTTGCCGAGGGCACTACGCGTCATCCCCTGGTTTGCCCGGTACGACACCTCCAGTCATAAACATGCAAAGAAGAAAAGAAAACGGCTATAAGAGTGGGAATGTTTTGACCAGGATCTTATTTGTTAAGTAAGAAACTTTGTTATTTATGATGTAACGTCATGTACCATGTTTAGAAGCAGGACTTTAATACTGCTTGTGATAGTAAGATGTCGTAAGGTGGTCGTAATGTTATCGGTGCACTTTTAAAAACTGGAAGTGACGGTTTAATCTGTGCATCCCATTCTCGATAGTTATCAGAAGGTTAAAAACGAATGAAATATAGATAATGCGATGGCCCTGATATAACACAGATGGTTCTGCAACTACAGGTGTGCAAGAACATCTGTAGAGTCCAATTTAATCTGTTTACGAAATGTTTAACCTTCACACTTCATTTATTCAGCTCAGAGAAAAATATATATTGATTTTAGGCTTGCCTTGGTGTTATTAAAATTCCAGATTTTAAATAAGATACTATATAAAGAATCTGAATCAAACCTCAACATGCCTCCCGACATCCCACCATCCTAAACGTCTAAATACAGATGTTTTAAAGGCACTTTATATAAGTCTAACCTATCAATATTATTATTAGTAGTAAAAGTGGGTAAACAAGGCTGATAAGGTGAACCCTTTCCATTCGGATTAATTTTCCTACATGTAATCTAACGTTTGTTTGAAGGTCTGATGGAGCTGCTCTCGTCCGTCAGACCCAGTCCTGGATTAAACCGACCGACCGTGGCATCAACAATCCACGACGCTCGGATCAGGGTTGCGTTGGACTGAAGGACCGAAGTGTTTCGGACCCAGAATAACCCGGCGACTGTCTCCGAGAGACTAAAATCTCAAGCCGATGATTAAAGAGCACTCGAACAGAAGCGCTCACTCCTGTTAATGACCAAATTAAAGAGCTCCAGCTGCTGAGTGCCACATCGCCGAGACCCGATGATCCCTGCAGATGTGAGGGCCATTTCGAATTTATATTCATGATGCTTACCTGCCCTTTTAAAGCTGTGCTTCTGGCACTGGATCGGGTCGTCGTGCCCGTGCTTCATTATATAAGATTTAGCAGGCTCCGTTAAACATTTAGTACCTTGTTAAAATAACGTTAGAACGTCTCGTGCTTTACATACGATGCTCAAATTCATGACCGGACAGCTAGCTACTGAAGCTAGCTACACATGTAATATGTGACTCCGTGTAGCAGAGCCTGGATTCGAACCCACTAGCCCAAATCTCGTCCCAATCTGTCACTAACCCTGGTCCGAGGGTCCAACAGTTACAACCTGGCAACCTGGTTAAAACTGCTTCGACATGGACTCATGAGAAGTTTTAGCTCTTCGTCTTCGATAAAGGAGTCTTTCAGCTGTGTGACGCTTGAGGAACTTTTACATGCATGACCGGTTTTAAAACAGGATCGATTGGGATTAAGACCCGAGCGTCGAGTTCCAGAACTTCTTGTCTCTTTCTTTCTCTCTGATGATTCACTGATAAGCACCCAGAGAATTACAAGCTTAGATCTGTCAGTCTGAAGTACAATCAGCAGTTCTGTTGTTTTCACAGCAGTAGTTTTCCTCCATCTTCAGCTTCTCCAGAAATCAAAATGCAACGTTCGTGTGAAGAATCAAACAAGGATTCTACAAAAGACTTTGTTAAAAAAAAACAACAACAATTCCCTGTTGAAATAATCCAGCTAAATAACCACAACTGGTCACACAAAGAAACCCTGTGCTGGTTGGTTATAGCTTAGTTATGCACACTGTACTTTTATATGCACTGTTTACATCTACATAAACACTTTATGTACATAAACAAAAATAGTTTGTTTACCTTATTACTTTATTACTTTTATTCTTACCTTACCTACCTACATATTACTTACTTACCTACTTACCTACCCACCCACCTGTCTACCTACCTACATATTACCTACTTACCTACCCACCCACCTGTCTACCTACTTACTTACAAACCTACATACATACTACCAACCCAACCCACTTACCTACCCACCAACCTACCTACAAACATACTACCAACCCAACCCACTTACCTACCTACATACATACTTCCAACCCAACCCACTTACCTACCGACCAACCTACCTACATACATACTACCAACCCAACCCACTTACCTACATACATACTACCAACCCAACCCACTTACCTACATACATACTACCTACCTACCGACATAGGTACTACCGACCTACCCAACCCACTTACCTAACCACCAACCTACCCAGCTACCTACCTACCTACTCACCAACCCGCCTACCTACCTACTTACCTACTGACCCACCAACCTGCCTACCCACCTACCTACCTACATACAACCTACCTACTTACCTACCTACCCAACTCACTTACCTACCCACCAACCTACCCAGCTACGTACGTACCTACCTACCTACCTAGATAACTAACTCTTGACCAGTATTAGGGTCTTTTTATTTCTTGATAAACCAGCTCGTCATGACGAATGAGGACGTAAAAGAACATTTAATAACAACAAATCTATACAAAACACTTAATACACCTAGTGATAATAGTAAAATAATGTGAAACGATCATAATACCAGTGTCATTCTATTCAAACTCAAACTAAAATAAACAATACTGGTCACCGGTTAGTTATAAATAAACTAACCAACCAGCACAGGGTGTGTGTTTAATCAGCTGGTTTTAAGGTGGATTTGTTCGCACGGTTGACACCACAAAAACAAGATAAGGATGAATATAACATGAAGCGTCGACTATAAACCGACGTGATGCAGAACTGAGAGCGGCAAAGAGCGTGTGTGTGTCATACTGCACCATTTATAATGAGTAAATATTAAAACAAAACTCTGTTACATGGGTGTAAAGAACACACACACACGCACACACACACACACCACGCTCCAATAAAACTGTATAATGAATACACACAAGGACCTTCGGTTCATACAAACGACATTTACGATCCTAAAAACCAACGAGAAGGACGGAAAGTGATTCTACTGATTGCTTGTCAGGTAAGAGAAAGAAACATTTTTATATTTATTTTATATTTTATATTTATTTATTTGTTGAGTACAGATAATCCGCTGTGACAGATTCAGATGAATCAACTATTCGTTTATTTTGACGTTCCACTTGAACATTTACTCTGACATTTACTATGATGACATTTTATTATTGTTAGAAACATATTATCCTTTTTTTAAAGGCCGGGGACGTTGAGTCCTGATCATTTGCTTTAAATCTTTCATACTTTTACTTTTATACTTTATATGTTCTGCTTAATAAGATGGACAAACCAAGCCACGATGAATGAACAGAGTTACCTATGTTGACGTTACCCTCCTTTTTATCCGGGCTTGAGAACAGCACCATAGAACATTAGTGCATTTATCCTCGTGGTTAGGGTGCCATGGCGACACACAGTAGTGATGGTTTAGTGGTTAAGGTACTAGACTAGAGATCCAGATGGTCGTCGGTTCAAGCCACACTACTGCCAAGTTGCCACTGTTGGGCCCCTGAGTGAGGCCCTTAACACTTAATGTTTTGTTGTTATGCTGAAAATGTAAATGTAAAACAAAAACACCAAGAAGAACCAGGGAGTTTAGAGTCTCAGTGCTGGTGTGCATATATAAAATGACAGATTGTCATTGACTCTGGTGAAACGGACCCCCCCTGCAGCTCTGACCAGGATAAAACGGCGCAAAAATACAAAATATGAAAATGACTTAAGACGAAAAACGCCGAACGTCTGCAGCCTCTGCACTAACCTTACTATATATTACCCAGGATGCATCGCTGCTGTGTGTTTTCTGCCCTCTTGTCTCTTTGATTGAGGCCGCAGGTGAAAGTAGAGTGCGGTGAATAAAGGCAGCGTGTGAGATCAAACACAACAGATCCAGATTAAAGGCTGAGATTACGCCCGTGCCTCGTGGAACCGGCGCTCTGATGCTAAGTGTTCGCGTGGGCGCGTGGGCACGGGGACGAACAAAGGCTGATATTGTCGGGGCGGCTGGGTCGTCGGCCGTCGTGGCCGACTCCGCTGGCGACTTTGAAGCTCCGTAACACGCCGATCGTTGGAGTCGCGGCGCCGGAATCTGTCGGGGAAAAGCTCAGCGAGCTTCATCTGCCTTCAGAGAGAGAGACGTCAATGATGGCGATGGCATCACATCCACCCCGCTAATGTTTCAGCTAATGTCAGCCACAAGTGTATAAAGAAATGACACTTCATACTCGATGACTCGATTGGTTGCGTCATTTAACGGCATCAGATTGGTTGGAAAACGGCTTCCAGGTCAAAGACCTTGTGATCAAGAGTCCAGTATCTTAACCGCTAGGCTACAACTATGCTTGAGTCCGATTCATTGGACAAAACGGATGGAAACACACACACACACACACACACACAAACATACAAACAGAGATGATGCTCGTCATGCATCACCGTGCCGATCTCACAGATGCTCGTACCACTTAACGGGCGCATTTTCTCCCATCGTCTCGGCTTTAAATTCTCAGAAGACTTGAACTCATCATCCACTCCCATCCGCGGCGTCGTCGGCGGATACGCCGAGATAACCCGAGAACCGCAAGACTCGGGACGTAAAAGCATCGCTAATTAACAACGCTTGCCGAAATCAGCCCGTGTACCAGCAATGAAGGAACATTAATATCGGGCCGTGCAATTAAGGCGATGATTCAGGAAATCACTTGACATATTTTTTTTTACCAGCAAAATCATGTCAAGATGATGTGGTAGGTTCGAGGACGGGTTCCAGTTCGCAGCGAATTTGCGTTTAAAATAAATACGGCTTAAGGTGGGTAAACGGGGAAGGCTGTGAAGGTATTTTTATTTAGCCCTTGTGTAATCGAGCAGGTTTTTTTGTATTTTTGTGCACTGACTAGGGATCGAAAGGTCACCAGTTCAAGTCCCACCATCGCCAAGCCCTGAACCTCAATATTAACAGCTTAAACTGCTTCCAGTCAGAAATGTAAATCACTTTAAATAAAAACTTCCTTCTTCACGAGGTCGTTTTGGCACCGTGAAGTGATTCACCACCACAGCACTAGAGGGCGTCGAGTCTCCGAGGGCTCTGCCTCGTTTGTGTTTGCTCGTTTACTCGTTTCTAATCGACACCCCCGGACCTCGGCGAACAAGGTTCGATGATTTTACCGTCACATTAAGAACGATGTAAATATGTCTCACTGCTCTGGTGACGGAGAGGAAGCGGTCGTAGCTGATGAGGACGATGTTGAAGACGGAGGCCGCGCAGGTCAGGTAGTCCATCACCAGCCAGAGCGTGCACATCCCCCGGCCCAGCATCCATTTCCCTGTCAGGAAGTAGGGCAGATATACAGGAATACAAAAGCCCCCTATAAAAAAACAAACAAAAAACAAAAGAAAAGAAACACCGCCGTTAATCGCCAAACCCAACTGTCCAACAATCAGAGCAGGTAACAGCACAAGCATCTCGTACTCGGGTAAAAAGTACTGTTACTAAGTTACTCGGTCAAAAAGTTAAACTCCTAAGTAACTAGTCAGAATAAGCATTACTGAGCTTAACAGAAGGGGGCGCTCTAAATCTCAAAATATTTGTTTTTATTTCGCATTCATCCATCCACCTATCCTGCCGTTTAACCAAGTATTTTAATCACTAAGCCGTCACTGTCCCGAAGGTTTTTGTGAATGATTTATTCGCTGTTTTAAGCCCCATCTCTGCCCCATAGTTGGGCCCTTGAGCAAGGCCCTTAAGCTGCCGTCGCTGAATGCCAAGACAGACGTAATCGTCCTGAGATGGACTGACGCGTGAACCAGACCGAGATATAAAAGGAAGTTAATAATGACTCCGTGATTAAACTAAACGTCTAAAAACGAGTCTGGGCGCCGTGGAAGTGATGTCAGAATTAGTCTTCATCACCCGACTCGCCATCCAGAGCCCATTAAACACATGTGGGATGAGTTGGAATGTCAATTACCAGCAGTCGGGCCAACATGACTGAATGGGAACAAACGAATCCATGATTTGATGAGTCCATAATTATTCATCTTTCAAAAATGAATCAGGGCATTTTGTGTGACTGAAATAACGGCAGCCAGAACACTGTTATGCTGTTTATGTACTGGCACGTTAGCTACGTGCGTCGCTCTGTCGAAGTTTGGGGTTCGACTCCCAGATGGGCCGGTTCATGTGTGTGTGTATGTGTGTGTGTGTGTGTGTGTGTGTGTATGTGTGTGTTCCTCACAAAGTCAAGAATAAGTTACATGAAGGAAGAACGTCTTATCTCAAAACCCTTCACTCACTCGCTTAGCACTAATTCACCCACTTTTTCGTCGCTCCCTATCATGTCCTTGGAAACTTTTTTTCACTTTCCTACGTTCGATCGAACCCAACACCTCACAAGAGTCACGTTGGGGTCACCAAATAATTCTCAATACTTGCATACCCAGTGGGATTGAGATCTGAACAACAGCCGGTGATGCAGGATAACATCACACACACGGCAAATAACATCACACACACAGCAAATAACATCACACACACGTTTCTATCAGCTACACTGTGCAATACTTTTATTTATATTTATATATATATATATATATCTTTATCGTCTCATGCATTAGCATCCCTGAGATGACTGTGAAAATGACTCAACGCTGACTGACATGTACAAATCTGAGGAATTAATTAGATCAGATGTCAGCACGAAGCCGCTCAGACAAATTAGGATTAGTAGCGAGATCGCTGATTAAATTTGTAATGTTTTTAATGTTTGCAAAATGAGTCCATTCTGTTCAGTCTCTCACTCTCTGTTATCCGGATACTGTGGTGTCAATAAAATCCGTTTAACCTTACGAATTGGATCTAAATTCAATGGCAATCCTTGAAATGAAATCTTATATGAGACCATCACTTTGGTGCAATGAAAGTTTAAAAGCTTGTTTAGATTTTTATCTGTTCGATACTGACATGCTTGATCATTAACAGTTTTCCATCCACCAGGTGTTTGTGAATTTTTGTAAAAATCTACATAAATAAACCCAAATATCACATAAAAAAGTTTTAATTCTTGATCTTGATGTAAAAGTTTGAATCTCGACTCGCTAAGACGAAACAAAAGTGGACGAAACGTTTGTTTAGTGAATAAACGACGACGTTTCGGCGTCTAAATGTTTCATTCATATTCGTGTGTTTTCCACCGGACAGTCCGGTTCATCTGCTCCTGTATTGTGGAGCGTGAGTACGAGCGTGAGACCCGGGAGACCCTGAACACGACTCTTCTTCCTAACACGACTCGGTATGATGCACGACACGGCTCCCCCTGCAGGAGCGTCTGTGCTAGTGCTGCTGATTCTGATTCGGTTTAATAAGGAATCGAGTTCATACGAGTCGGAGTCGATCAAACGAATCGGTTCAGTCGATTCCTCTGAATCAGTCGATTCCTCTGAATCAGTCGCTGCATTCCCGAAGTGTCATCGTTACTTAAAGTAAATAAATAAATAAAATCTCTGCGTCTCGTTTCTGTGCAGCGTGTCGAGACGCCACCTAGAGGATTTTATGTAGAACTGATGTCGATGAAGACGTAATGTTGTAGACTTTTATTTTCTGTCGATATTTTATAAACGCGTCTCTCCAGCCTGTAGGTGGAGCCTCGTAACCCGTTGGTATCTATAGTAACCGGTCGTATTTATGCAGCGTTTGGACTGATCTTTGGACTTGTGTGTTCCAGGTGAAGTTGGTCCAGCACACATACTCGTGTCTGTTCGGTACCTTCCTGTGTAACAGTGGGAAGGAGAGAGAGGACCGACGGGTTCAGGAGAGAACATGCTCAGTGTGGTCGCTGCTCCGTCCGGCCAACCGCTGCTTCAGGAACATGCTGTACTCCTCACACTCCGACGCCGTAAGGACCCCTACAGGCACACAACAGTAAATACGCCGCGTACCGTCCCCCTACTGTACAGCTGAGGCAAATACAGCAGTCGCAATACAACATCGTTCATGCAGAATTAGTCGTTTATTGGTGGGTGTGAAGAGTAAAAGAACTTCTGTGGTGTCTCAGGAGTATCAGTGTCGTGGACACAAGCAATCACACACACACACACACACACACACACACACAAACGCACACAAACAAAAACACGTACAGACACAAACAAACTCGCTACCACACAAACACTCACACACACTAGCACACACACAACCACACCCACACACACACAGACACACACATACAAAAACACATATGCACACGCACCAGCAGACATACAAACACAAGCAAACACACACACACATGCAAAAACACATATGCACGCGCACACGCACCAGCAGACATGCAAACACACACATATTCACGCGGACACACACACAAACTAAAACATTGCGCACACACACACACCAGCAGACATACAAACACAAGCAAACACACACTCACAAACGCAAACAAAAACACACAAATGCACACGACCACACAAACAAAAACGCACAAAGACACACAAAAACACATGCACGTGCACACAAACAAAAACACACACACAGTCGCACAAACACATGCATTAACACACAGACAAATAAAAACATACATACACACGCGCACAAACACATCAACACACCCACACAAACAAAACCACACACCCACACAAACACAGATACACACACACACACACACACTAGCACACACGAACGCAAATAAAAACACACACACACACCTACACATATACACAGACACAGACAAAAACACGCACACACGCAATCCCACACAAAAATGCAAACAAAAACACACCACACACACACCAACACAGTCACACACAAATGCATACAAAAACACACACATGGAGGGCTTAAGGTACTAATTTATAGATCAGAAGGTCACCGGGTTCAAGCCCTACACTATCACTAAGTTGGCCACTGTTGGGCCCCTGAGCGAGGCTCTTAATCCTCGATTTCTCAGAAAAAAAGGTGTTATTAGATCAACATTGTAAATGTGATGAATATAAAGGTTGTGGGTCCAGGATGTGAATTCAGACACTTTTTATTATTTTACATGTTTATAAGAAACATTTATAATCATTTTTAATTCTTATTAAACTCCTCTGCAGGTTTTACACCCCGTTTGTCATGTTCGTAACCTGCTGCTGTGGACCGCGGTGTACCTGCCCAGCTCCTCACCCACGACACCTTCCGATGACTCCTGCGCCCCCTACCCTCCAACCGCTACCAACCTTGAAGAACAACCCCTCGGCAGGTAGGTCAAAGTTCAGCCTGAAAGCTTTTATACCCGGGATTTTTATTCACTTTTATTTCTCATTTTGCAACAGTAACACTTTGTTTATTTGTGCTGTAAATTATATTTTTATTTTCCTCTAAACGGTGATAAACACGACGTCTCGTCTCCACGATC
>JAOTRQ010068395.1:0-12714 GCA_028565875.1 Hoplisoma paleatum
ATATATATATATATATATATATATAATATTAGTTGATTTTAAATTTTTTGTTCTGTGATACATTCTCTGACTCCATTCCGTGTCAGTCAAGCCATTTATTGGCAGTAATTATGCTTGCTCCCAACCACACCTTGAAAATAGCATAATTATTCTGTGTTGACTCATGCAGGCTACAGCCGAGGCTAACAATCTGGCAGCTGTGGCATCCGCTAAGGACCAGTATTACAAAAATATGGAAAAGGTTGGTATGTATCTTTAAACTGGTTCACTGCACATTCACTGTAGTGAAAGTAATTTGTTTTGAAGGCAATTGTAATCTTCCACAAACACATCGTGCATTTTTAGTCAAACGTTTGTTCTTTTAAAATTTGCTTTAAGCTTTATATCTGTGGTGTTCTTTTGAATGACAAAAAACACTGAAACATGCTTGTAAAATCCTCTTAAATAAAGAAACTTTAGGTTTTTCAGTTGAATTTCTCAGTTGACTTTTGTTGTCCATACTAGTTGTGAATGCCCAAAACTGGCAATTAAGAATTCAGTTATCTTGAGAGATGACATTTACTTTGTAAATTGAATTGCGCTTGAAAATAAAGTTGTTTCTTCTTTTCTCTGCTAGGTATGTGGTGGCGATCTGCCCTATGTAGCTCCTGAATCTCTGCTAGAGAAGCATCAGTTCTTTTTAAGAGAGGCTCTCCATCACTTTGGAAGCATTAAAAAAATGGGTGGCAAAAATTTTTGTGAGCGGTACCGGGCTCAACTGGAGATTGAACTTAATGAGCTCTGGGAATCTTACAGCAAGCACAATGAGGTGAGTGACATAAATGGAAAAAAATGTATGTGATATAAAACATTTTCTTCATATTCTTAAATCTTTTTCTTTTCAGTCAAAGAATCTTTTCAGTGCATTTCGCACACCAGCGGTGCTTTTTGTTCTGGTTTGTCTGCTCTACGTCCTCTCTGCAGTCTTATTCTTTGTTGGCCTGGGCAGCGTGTCTTTTGCATGTGACTGTATGCTCTGCCTGGCCATGATCGCCATGCTCACCTGGGCCTTCATACGCTACTCTGGTAAATACAGAGAAGTCGGCACAGCCATAGACAAGACTACTGGAGTAATGCTTGATCAGGTACGTAATTTTCTAATAATTGTTTGAAGTAATTGTGTATGGTGCAAATTATGCACACAGTATTTTTCTGTATTATTATAATGTGCATTGTGTTTTCGTTCCTTTTTGTTGTGTATAGGCTACTCAAGTGTTAAACAAGAACAGAGGTCCAGCAACTATACAAGACAAGAAAACAAGATAGATTATCAGGCAAATCAAATGTACCAAATAAGATGCAAACTGCACATGTTTTAAAGGTTACTGGATACCAAATCTTTGCAAATATGGCATTTATACATTATACGCTTTGTTTTTATGTTGTGCAATCACGATTTCTATTCTGCTTACTCAAATCAAATGTATCGCTGGCACTGTCATGATTATAACTATGTATCTGATATTCCAATCTGTTGTAAATTTGTAAAAATTTTGAATTTGCATGGGATACATGATTGTTTTTGTGCCATGTACATTTCATGATATTGATCAAAGCAATTGCAAGCATGATTTGGCACAAAAGATATTCTCCATAAAGTAGGTGAATTGATTTGTTTACAAAGTACGGATTCAACCAAAGATCTGCCTGTAGTTGTAAAATGCACAAAATCATTAAATAGCGATTTATCATACAGAATGATTGATCTGCACTTAATAGAAAAACATTTTCCTATATATTTATATGTATCCAATATGACAAGATGGTTATTCATACTTAGGATATGATGAAGAAAGTAACACTACAATATCACACCTACTTTTATAAAGCATTGTTACCCTTGCTACCAGAAAAGGATGCATTCTTACAATATATTTACCTAAGTACCTAATATGCTTTGACCATTTTGTGCTTTCTGTATTTTATATAAAAATTAAGTACTGCTGAAAACCTGAACATTAGGTCTGTTTTATATTCAATGGTTACTGTTTGTTTATTACAGTTCAGTGGAATTCTACTTAAGTAAAAGTAAACATAAAAAGCAGCTCTCTAATGTCTTCTTTGATTTTTGGCTGTAGCCACTAAGGGTGTCACCATAGCGGATCGTGGTCCCCATTTTTGACTTGGCATATCTTTTACGCATGATTTTTATGCCTTAAACATATAGTGATGATGACTCCATTCAATCAAGCTTTACAAAAACAACAACAATTTTAAGGATGAGGTGGTGGGGCAGCAGGATAAATAATTATTTGGTAACAAACGGCTGAAAAAAATCCAATAATGCTGCTATAATATAAATACAATTCTGTTACTGTGGAAATGTTCAATTCTGTTTTGGACCTGTTGATCGACGGTGTGTTCTAAATGAAGCTTGGGTAGACTTACCCTGTTCAAAATACAAATGTCATTAGTAATCATATTGAGTTTGGTGATACAAGTACATTATAAAATTCTTTTTTCTTAAAATTCTCTGTGTGTTGAAAACATTTATTCATGAATTATTATTAAAATAACACAATTATAATCTGCCATCTGAAATAATACTAGTATTACCTTTCATTTAAGTTTTAAGGGTTGGGCAGTAATAAACACAAACTACCCTAACTGCCACATCCTGGTCATTGTAATCTGACTCCACCCAGAAACCAGAATCCCAGGCAGAAACACAACCTGGCCTAGTGGCAAGCAATTGACTTCTTTTAAGAGTATATTTTAGCCATCAAACCTACGCTGTTTCAATGTGAATGATTGATTAATTTGACCTACATTGGCCCATATGTTGGTTTATCAGTGCCATATACTTCTTGTCGACTGGCATCCTTGAGTTTGGGCAACAGCAACTTGTCAGAAGTCTGCTAGGTCTTTGGACTTGGTAGAGGGGGTTGGGGATAATAAAACCCTGTATCCCAACATGCCTTATCATGGCTTTTTTACTTATTCAACACAAATTATAACTATCATTATCCACAAGCCCGGATCTACAATAGGGGCCCTTGGGCAGAGAGGGCCCTCTGGCTCCTTTGGAGAATGTGAATGTTAGGGTTGGGAGGGGGCCCATGAGCCTCAGTGCCCAGGGGCCTCTAGGGTTATTAATCCAGCCTTGATTATCCAGACGTTTGCATTAAGTACCATTGTTACAGAGTACATATTACCATGTATTCATTACCATGCACATGTCCTGCTCTTAATGTGTAGCATTTGACCTTTGTTTTATGCAGATCGTGACCATTATGTGTAGATATCATTATGAAGTAATAATACCATATATGAGGTTGTTAGGTAATGTAGGTCAGGTTTTGCACTGTGTGATATCACTCATCCGTGTGTAGTTTCGATGTGTTTTTGTAGCTCTGATCACGGCAGATCCTGTTTTACGTGCAGAATGAATATTTCTAACGGATTTCAAAGATTTTATACGCGAACAAAACACCTCGTTGCTTCTTCTGTTGAACACAGATTTGGTGCATCGTTTGATAAAGACCGTCTATTCTTTTTTTTTTTTTTACCAGTCACTGGCGCTGTGTGGTGCGCCCTCTAAAGGACGGTCGGAGAACTGCTTCAAGCAGCAGAAATATGCTTGTTTCCTTATATGGCGATCAGAGTCGGCACTGCCCGATGCGCGCTCACGATCGTCACCATTTACTTCCTTATTTGGAAGCGAGTTAAGCGAACCTTAAAAGGGGCAGAGACAAAAGGATTCGACACTGGAGCTTGTGTGCATGTAGATGCCTGCATATCACAGACCAGCTGATATTATTATATGCCAAAGATTCGAATCGTTTTTTACTCAAAATGGCAACGAAAATACGTCTGCATTATTGTTTTGGATTAACATTTAGTGTCAGAGAGCTCATCTGCCATATTTGTGATCCAGAGGAGTCTGATACATATATACATAAAACACCCCAAAACGCTCCATTTTCCTGTGCCATTGTATCTTAACTGGTTTCACTTTGTTTTGTATAATGTGACGATAAATTACATAAATCTCATTACATTTAAGTATAAGTATATTGTCTAAAATCCCATCTGTATCTATGTACTACTAATACTGGGCTTGTAGGCCTTATTGTAACTGGCATTATTAGTGTATGTATGGTCAAAGTGAATCTGGTTGAAAGAATCGCCCTGGCCAATTTGTGAAATTTATCACAAGGTACCCCATACGATATAATTTCTATATCAAACCGATGCACACTAAGAGAACATACCAAACCTACATTCGACTGAGTAAACATACAACTAAAGCTATTGGTTAAGGTACTGGGTTAGTGATCAAAAGGTCATCGGTTCAATAATGTATAGGGTACCTTGTGATAAATTTCACTAATTGTCCATATGTGTCACCGCAATTGTAAGTTGCTTTGGATAAAGTTGTCTGCTTAATGCTGAAAATGTAAATGTTAACTAATACGAGAGTGATTGTGCTATATGGGAGACATGCAAGCCATGAACCCATGTTGAAATGTAAATGGATGGTCACCTGACCAGCATGTATTTGGGGCCCAACCATGATTGATACAATTAAACATGTTACTAAGGTCAAACACTAAAACATATGTGGTTAATAAATATAAATCACTGTGTTTGTCAATAAATGATGCATCAATGACAATCACTATTTAAAAAACAGCATTGCCAATCTCAGTCCCAATTTAGTCCATAGAAGCTTTACAAAAAGCAGATCTGAAGCAGCGTGTTTCTAATCAGTGTAACGATTGACACATGGTCGACAATTTGTCACTTGAGGCAGAATTACTCAGAACTCCACATCCCTTCATCCTTTGAGAACCACGTGACCGCTCACGTCAGGCTCGTCCCCAGCTCTTGATCGCGGGTGCGCGCTGAAGGGCGCGTCCGTGTGTCGAGTCAAGTGTGCGAGAGTGACGGACCGCGTTCACATTCAGCTCGTTCAGTTCCTCCTTCACGCCGACTAACACAGAGACATCACCATGGTATGTCAGTTTCGTTATTCACGCTTGTGCTTCATAACAACTCGGTGTTTTATATCGTAAATGCTTTGTGGTCGAATTGAAATAATTACTGAATTCATTTCTCTCAGTCTAGGTTGACGCCATTCTCAACTAAGAACAACGATGGCGTGTTCGCTCTCAGTTTCAACACCAACTGAAATTGTTTTCTAATTAGTAAACTTGTGCTTTTGATTTCGAAGGTTCAATTAATTCGAGTCGAAGACGGTTTGCGGGTAGCTTGGAAATATGAACGCCGTCTGAACGACCCCAAAACAACTGGCGCCATTTCCTCAGTCATTTTTTGATTTCCGTGAGTTCGGGCCTTCGTTAAAGGCCTTGCAGCACTATGAGGCGTTTGTGTTTTGTTAGCTAGTCAAACGTACTTTCTTCAACCGAGTATCCGTTAGTTGAGTGTCCAGGATATAATTGACGAAGCCCCGGTAGTCGTGGTTAAAGCCAGTCCGACCGTCAAACCAGTCGTTTTGAATGGGAACAGATGCTAACATGCTAACACGTCGGTCCTTTGTCTGACCGTGGCCATCCGGTGCATCCGAAAACGTCGCAGTTTCTGGCGTTTGGAAACGTGTAAGACGCGTTTATTCGACCATAAATACGATTTAGGTCTCATGCTTTGGGGAAAGACGTTACTTTTGTGGTTTGATGTGATGGCACATGCACTGAACCGCATTGGCAGTGGCCCCACCCTGATTCTTGATGCACCGATGAACTTGCTATTATTTCCTTGTTAGAACAAATTCATTGCTCGAGCAGTCTTGGCTGACTTGATTGACCTAAACTAAGTACACAATCAAAACGAAGCTTTCCTTATAATTGTGTTTAAGGTTGATTCAGGAAATGCGACTATTTATAAATGCTAAATACTTAAAATGTAAAGACATTTATCCACAGCTGATTACAATTATGACTGAACCCAATCTTGAGTAACCACTCTTGGAGAAACGAGTGAGGACTTGATGGTCGTGAGGATGGAACCATCAGCCTTTGGGATCTGTACTTTAATCACAATCACTATTTTTTCCCCTGACTACATAAATCAATTCTACTTGTGTAAATAAAGTGTGTTGTATTATCTAAGATAATAGATATTAGCAGTATTTCCACATGATCTGGCTGTTAAAAAAACTTTCTTTAAAGATTAGGGTCACGTTGACTGTTTTAAGTACACCTGGTTTTGCGACTGACGTTAGAGCTGCTTATAGTGCGTTACTTCTGGTAATGAAGACCAGGAGTCGTGCACCATTTTGTCTAGCCTAGTATAACCTATTTATTTTCAGGCTGGTCGGGGCCTAGTGCTTTAAAGCAAGAGAATTTGGTGGTGGTGGTGGAGGGGCTTCCTCTTTTCCACCCTGTTTCTTCTGCATAGACGTGCTTTTGTACTGTGAAGGAAATGCCGGTTCCGGTTTAGTCACAGTTTTCTACAATCTGAAATCCAGTCACTCGCATCGGGCTCCGTAACTGACCAGCTAGTTTAACTGTTGTCGTCGTCTGAATTTCATTGTGTGTGATCGCTGACATTTGTTGCCGTGTAGTTAATCGCTTTTGTTTTTAATCTATTAGTATAACTGTTTACCTGATTTCTACATTTTAATATTAATAAAATGTACTATTCAGAACACATCGTAATGTATTGTGTGATGTGGTGCATGTGCTGTGCTGGTGTTGCAGTACAGAAATCTCAATTTGTGTGGACAACTTGCTTTTTAGCTAAAGACCAAATGTGTTAGACCACTGTGGTGCTTACCAATCAAATTATTGCTTTAAAACGATGTCTTAAAGACTCAATTATTTGTTCTAGCTATTGTATAATTAAAAATCCTTCTTGTGCAATTTTGTAGCATGATCTTTGCCTTTTTAGAGATAATCATTGGTCTTTAAGATTTGGCATGTATTCGATGGTGCAACCTTCAGGCGCTAATGGCATAGTTTGAAGTAATTTAAGTCCATATCGGTCAGTACTCAGTAGCTTTACGTAATAAACCTGAATGCTTTACACCCTTGAGCGAATGTAACCCCACCCTTTTTGTACATTTCTGTGAAGGCTGTGACTGAATGTCTTCTGCGTTCGAGTTCTTTTTTTTTTTTTTATGAAGTTGTTCTATAGAGACCAAAATGCAAATTTCGTCTACTAGTGTTTGCGCTACAGAATTGTTTTAAAATTTGGCAAGACATGACCTTGTTACTCTTGTTCTATGCAGGCCAGTAAATTTCATAAACACTGCTGCTTGAATGTTTGTGGTCCTGGGGTATTGAACAGGCTTTTTTTCGTCATCCAGTATGATTATTCTGATTAGCCCTGCTGACCAAGTCGTAAATGTTTAACTATAGAGCGCTAGACGCCTGCATCTTTAACTGTTTTTGTCTTGTGCTGTTTCATTGTATTTGGCTGATCTTTTTTTTTTTTTTTTTTGGTAGGCCTCCGGAGTTACAGTGGAAGAGAATGTGCTCACCATCTTCAATGAAATGAAGGTGCGCAAAGCCCTTGCCAACGAGGAAGAGCGAAGGAACCGAAAGAAGGCCGTTCTCTTTTGCTTGAGTGACGACAACAAAAAAATCATCATGGAAGAGGGCCGTGAGATCCTTCAGGGAGATGAGGGTGATCCTTACCAGGAGTTTGTCAAGATGCTGCCCCCTAATGACTGCCGCTATGCGTTGTATGATGCCACTTATGAGACGCGTGAGACCAAGAAGGAAGACCTGGTTTTCATTTTCTGGTAAGGAATGTGCAATAATTGTTTTGATAGGAAGTGTTTCTGATCAGTAACTAATTTCTTTTTTTGTTTTCAGGGCCCCCGAGTGTGCTCCACTCAAGAGCAAGATGATCTATGCCAGCTCCAAGGATGCCATAAAGAAGAAATTTACAGGTTAGAACTGGAAGGAGTAAAATGTTTCTAGTTTGACTAAATTATTTCAAATTTAATAAGCAGTTGTGTAACTCTGTATCTAAACTCAAACATTTCTAAATGTGTTCCAAATTGTTTGGTTTTTTTTTTTTTTAAATTAAAGAACCATGACTTTGGTGGCTCACATCTAAAGACTTCAGATAACTGTTTAGTTTGACTCAACTCCCTGGCCAGATGGCAATACAAGCTATGCTTGTGGGGGGGTGAGAAGTGAATGTCTGCAACTGTAGAGGAAGCATGATTTTTGTTTTTAATGGTTGTCCCTTTTTTAAGAGAAGGAATCTCACAATCTAGTGTAGGATCATGTATGCTCGTGGGCTTGCGTGGACATGTAGACTCACAGCACTGTGTGGAGTAAAGCTTACTGGCAACAAACTTGCATTTTTCCTTTGGAAAAAAACCCCAAAAACCATTACAACTCAGTGGCCTGTTAATTCTTCAAAATTATGAGGGGAAACATTTGTACTGTGTGCTTGCTAATGCATGTTGTAGCATAAATGCTAATCTGATACATTTAGAGCAACTTGTTGTTGTTTTTTTGTTGCCAAGGTATCAAGCACGAGTGGCAAGTGAATGGTTTGGAGGACATCGAGCGAAAGACCCTTGCTGAGAAGCTTGGAGGTGCATCAGTGGTCAGTCTCGAGGGTCAGCCTCTGAGAGATTGAAGCTAACACTGGGGTGGAGCTGTATAGCTGTTCATTCCAACATGGGTAGGGGAGGGGTACATTAGCAGCTATGTCTTTGGGGGTTGATGGGTGGGTTCTAGTCGGTGGGAGGGATGGATGAAAGTGACCGTTTTCAAACTCCACAAAGTTGGTCATTCCAGTTCGTGCAAACGGAACAAGATCTTAAATATAAAAAAAATGGAAGGAGTATGATAAAATTAACTGTATGTGTAAGTCTTTATTTTCTGGATCCATTAGATTAAAGAGACTGAGACAGAACCGCAAAATTACAATTTAACTACAGAATATTGTTCAGATTGCATTTTTTTTGCCAAACTTCTAATTAATTGTGTTCAGTATGTGCGAGATTTGATGTAGTGCAAAACAATTTGCTCAGTGAGTGATTTGTATTTTGTCAAACATTTGACTCCCTTCCCTCTTTCTCCATTCTATTTTCAAATTCCAAGTGTTTTCACAACATCTTTTATTTGCAAAGATTTCCAAGTGTGACTCAAATTCATGGCACTGGTGTCAAGAAATCGCTCACATTCCTTACATGTAAACATTCTGGATCGAGCGTCTCGGAGGTCTGATGTATTGGACTAGAGAAAGGTCTGATTGAAAGGTGGGAAGTGATCTATTGGGATAGCCTGTGTACAGCGCTTTAAAGGATGTTGGAAAGTGGATGTTTTGTATCGTCTCCTTATCTCTAATAAAAAAAACAGGCACTAAACTCTCACTCGAGTTTGTTTTTTATCTTCATGCATGAGCTCAGCATTTAATTCTTTCATTATTTGCAGGGTGGCGACGTCTAAGGTTCTGGGTTTGATCCCTGTGGGGCAGTCTGGTTTCTAGGAGTTTAAATGATTGAGCTTTGTTTAATGTTTAAATTGAGTTAAAATTACATGTGTAAAACGTGTTATTCTAGTTCAAGCGGCATCATTTCATATAATTGAAAAGTAGATGGTATGTTTAATCAACTAAGCTTTTGTTTGTTTGTTTTTAAGCCTTTAGATTGTATTTAGGTTGTAAATTTTAAATGTTGGTTTCAGCTACAGACTGACAAACTTTAAAAGGTTTGTTTGGTCAGCTATTTTACCAGCTTTGATGGCACATTTTCACATTTAAACAATGTGCATGTTAAGGGTGTTGTACCTGGAGTGCTAGTGTTTTTCATTAACAAGCTGATTAAATATGTGGATAAAATGTGCAGGTCTAAATGCAAACCAGAAAGTCCAAGATTGTAATTGGAAGCAAAATGATCAATTTTATATGGAAAGTATGTGTTCTGCCTGTGAGGCTGGTTTTTATTTGTTGACACTGGTTGGAAACTGGTAGTCAAATACCAACAATACCCCATTCACCAACCAACCAACCCTGGTGAGTAATGAATTCCTGGATGCAAGCTCATACCCACCCATCGCCATGTTGTGGAATTTAACAATGTAAGTCTGTCTTTATGTAACCACTAGAGAGCAGTCAACACCTGCATGTTGCCTGGAAAGGGAACGAGATTCACTCCTTGACCATTTTATTTTCATATGTAGCATTATTAAAATATTTCTAAATATTCTAGAAAACATTGTACTGTTGACATTACGTTCTTTACTCAGTTTTTGCTTAATTAGCTTAGTTTAATTCTACTTCCTTTACTTTTTGTCTTAAATTTTGTTACTAAATTATTCTGTTCGGCCACAAGGTGGTGCTAGTCATGCGTACCAATTTTTACCGCCTATTCACATAGGAATGACGGCTTTAATGTAAAATCTTTAAAAATAATAATTAAATAAAATTAAATAATAATTAATTAAAATTAAAGCTAACATTTATTAATGTGTGTGTGTGAGAGTGATGTGTGTGTTCGTTTGCAATTGTTTTTTTTATACCAGTAAAGGTTCACATGAAATTCCTCCTTAGACTGACACAATCATGGCAGGATATAAAGATGTGACCGAAGTATAAATAAAATACGTGAAGAGATTAAAACAAAAAGCAAGCAAGTTAAATATTACTTTATTTAATAAAATAAAAGCATTTTAATAGAAAACCGACATATATTAAACAGCATTAACCCCATCTCTGGTTGTACCTGCTATATACAGAGGAAGTCATTTTGGGTGTGTGTGTTTTATCTCAATCGACACACACATTTACTTTCAAACACCAGATTGTAAAACATTTATCTGACATTGCATACACTATATGACCAAAAGTTTGTGGACACGACAGCCAAACATCACATTAAAATGTATGGCTTTGGAGGTAAGATTCCCACTACAGTTCCCCAGTTCCATATTGGGAACAGGACCAAAAAAACTCTGTATATATGAAAGTTACCATACCTGCAGGCGAAATTAGTCAACTTTAATAGCTTAAATGGTTGTCTACATACTTTTGGTCATATAGCAGCATCATATTATTATATAAATATGATACAAATTATTACATTCAATAAACTGACCAAGTGTGCATTTCCCCTGCTACCACAGTATTAGAAACAAAATTATGACCACCTATATATCTTAGTGTTATTAAGATGAATTATGAATCAAGTGCACTAAGCTATACCTCACCCCTCTTTAACAAGTCTAAGTCTTGAAAAACCTTAAACTCAAAGATGACGGATAAATATCCAAACAAATCATTTTACCTATATAAATAATATTCAAATTTAAAACAAATGTGGTTCAGTTTAAATGTAATTTAACTCTGAATTGAAAAAAATGGAATGGAATATTTAAGGACTGGTTTTAAAAGTGCATGTTTAAGGTCATTTTAGTCTTTTTGTCTTTTTTCTAACATTCTGTTTCCCTTCCTTTTTAAAATCAATTCTGACTGCAATCTGCTTTGTTCCCATGCAACCAGTAACAAATCTGAGCGAATTTCAATGGAGTAAAACGCACAGCTACATTGTAGTCACGACTCTCACCATCGATCTCCAGCCACTGGTGTCCAGAGAAGATTCCAATCACCTTTCGCTCCCAGCGTTCCAGAGCATTGTCCCACACACGACCATAAACCCCAGAGCCACTCGCCCCAGGTCGCGCATCACAATGCTGGTAAATAAGATCGTTGGACTCGTCCTCTACAGGACAGAAACGGTACACAAGCTCTCCGGGTCTGTCACTGTCAAATCCAGAAAAGTGGATGCGTTTTCCAGCCAAGTCGTCAGAGGAAGGAGCCACGGCAAGGCGCATAAAAGGCCGGCGATGTGGCCAACGCAGCTCCAGAAGAGCATAGTCAAAATCCATACTGACATCCTGGGGACCTTGAATCCAACCTTTTGGCACCCTTGTCCGTCTAACCCTTACCCAACGAACCGTGGGCTTCTTCAGGTCATCCTTGGTGTGATTAGTTAATGGTGGAATAAGAAATCCAACTCTGAGCTTGCGCGCACCTTTAACATAGTCTTTACCATCATGTATGCAGTGAGCAGCGGTCAGCACATGCCGCTGAGACACTAGCACACCAGTACAGCCGGTTGAGATACGCACGGCTGTGGAGAAGGGATAATCCAGCAAAAAGTGGTCACCACGGATGTTAAAGCGTCCATCTGCACCATAGATTTGCCTTTTCTGTCGTTTACGAAGTGAAACCGGGACCTTCCTCCTGTTGACCAAAACGGGCTCAAATTCGTCGTCATAGTCTTTGTCATCAAGATTGACTGTAGTTAGGGTTCGTGAACCATCTGAGTACAAAGTCTCAAAGCCTAGCTGCTCGGTTAGATGTTCTTGATCAACCCCCTTGTGGTAGCAGCTGAAATTGCAGTGAGTGTTGAAATCCAGTTGGGCATTTGCACTGAATCGGGACCGGGAGAGGGGCAAGGGGGAATGAGGTACCAGAGAGGGGATGTGAGGATGCTGAGGATGGTAGGCCGGCACCTCAACTGACAGAAAGCTGGACACATAAATCAAGAGGAGCAGACTGTCAAAGAAAAAACGTTTCAAGCCTAATCTCCATTGATGTACCATGGCTAATATTTGAGGAACCTGAAATCAGAGCAAAACAACTTTTTAATTAAGAAGTCTGAAATGCAAATGATGATTTTTACCCTCCAGTCGAAATCGACCCTGGGTCACTCTGTGGATCGTTACCGATCCCAGAGTATTTCGG
>JAOTRQ010068406.1:0-12714 GCA_028565875.1 Hoplisoma paleatum
TGTGTGTGTGTGTGTGTGTGTGTGTGTGTGTGTGTGTGTGTGTGTGTGTGTGTGTGTGTGTGTGTGTGTGTGTCCAAGCTAGGTTTGACTTTTTTATAATAAGCTTGTTTTTCACAATTTCTCCGAACCCAAGCTATAATGCTGAATTGTCTCAAACGTACGATTTAAAGATGTTTTACACCACTCTCGACAAACAAAGCATGCGGTTCGTTGTTAATCTGAAGTTAAATAAGAAATGTTAAGAAAAAGAAAAGTTAATGGGTACAGATTTTTTCATAAAGGCAGTTTTAAACATTTAAAGTTTAGAGGTTGCCAAAGAACAGAACCACTATGTGCATAATTCACAATAAATATATATAAAAAATATCTAAATGCAAAGTGTATGAAATGGAAAAAAGATATACCCTGCAATAAGAATCAAATAAACATTTGGTCCTGGCCCTTAAGTATAAAAACGGTTCTCATTCCACATGATCGATTGAATGGTACAAGGAAACCGATACACCCAGAGGAAATCTATGCCAACACAGGAAAGAAACAAACTCGACAAAGAAAGGACCAAGGCCATCGAACCTGGGTTCTTCTTGCTGTGAGACGACGATTCTACCTACTTAGCCACTGTACAAGCTCTAACATTTGGTGTGACTAACTTTTGCCTAGGAATAGCATACAATGAATACATAAAGGTGTACTTACCACATGCATATGTAATACTTAATGTACTCATATCTGCAGGTTATTTAGAAACAATAAAAAGTCGTTTTACAGCAAGCAAAAATATGAATTAGGAGAAACCCTTCCAGGATCTTTTTCTGCTTTCCAATTACCATCGCCAAGGTAAACATGACAGTGCTAATATGGGCTGATTTATTGTGAGTCTCTGTAGGTCACTTCCTCTTGCTCTTTTTGCTGCAGTAAAGAAGCCAGCAGCTGCATCTTTATAATACAAGGTAATGAGAAATCCCACTTGCTGACGAATCTATTACAGCACCAATTTACTTTCCAGAACTGCTGCAGGTGATATTTATGATTCTAAAGTACAGAAGGTCTGGAAGAGGGAAGGGACTGCGACAGTCATTAATAGAAAATGGGGCTACATTTAAAGCACTTAAGACAGCTTGACAGCTTGTCTGCATTTAAAGCACTTAAGACAGCTTGAGCTAATTCATCCCCCCACCCCCAATGACATGACAACCAAACACTTCTGAGAACATTTACTGTTGTACTCCAGCCTCTAAAACTGCTTTGTAAAGTTCTCCAAACTAAGACTTCAATTATTTGTTCATATCATCTCAAGAATGTGTGCGTGTGCGTGCGTGCGTGCATGCGTGTGTGTGTGTGTGTGTCAACGCAAGCAGCTTATTAGGATGTTTTACCCAAGCTGCAAATGTTCCACGTATAAAGTTTCAATACGCCTGGCAATTATAAAGTCTGTGGCAATGCAGTGTAAGCCTGATTAGTTTAATTACTTAATAAATTGGTTGAATGATAATGGGGCAACTAAACGTTAGAACAAGACTAATTGTTTTATTATTGTTAGTGTATTGATGTAAAAACTTTTTAAATCTTTTGCATTTGGATTAGTTTGATTAGTAAAATTATACTAATATAAGAAAGTAAATACCTTTATTCTGCATTATATTTGATGACTTACAAACCATGAAAAAAGTTGGTAATTTAACACATTTTGCTACTGCAAGCCTTATACTGTACTCATGTTCTGGATTTTTCCATTTCCTCAATATTTACCAGACTGAGATGTTCAGCACTCTTGAGTAAATCAAACCAAATGCTCTGTGTGCATTTTTGCAAATCTCTTTCAAAATCTATAAAACGTTATACTGCTGTTGATACTATACTGGCTAGGCATCGTGAATAATTGAAAATCCAAAACATCTCCCTCCTACACTGGATAAAAGTTGTTCTCGTGCTTCTCAGGGTGGAAAAAATGACTTACTAAGTAGCTTTTTAAAGAAGAAGATTGATATGGCCAGCTGTAGCCTAGTAGTTAGGGATTAGAAATCAACGGATGTTGGTTGAAACCACACCACTGCAAGGTTTCTGCCGCAAGGCCCTTAATTCTCATTGCTCAGAATACATAATATAACCGTCCTGTAAGTCCCTTTGGATAACATTGTCTGCTAAATGCAATGTCTATACACAATCTTATAACATATACTGACCGCCTGGTCATACTTTTTTAGTTAGTAACACCATTCATCTACATCAAAACAACAATTAGTGAGAGGGAAATCACAAAGTTGATGTTAGAATCTGTCGAGCATAAGGATTTTGAGAAGCATGACAAGGGTTAACTTGAACTGGTGACTCGATAACTGGGTTAAAGCATAAAGAGCTGGGTTAAAGCTCTTGTGATCCAAGTCTGCAGTGGTTTCTATCCAAAGGGTCAAGAAAGGAACTGTGGTGTAGTAGGTGGCCCAGGCTTATTGTTGCATGTGGGGCACAAAGGTTTGTGCGATCAGATGAGCTAATTTAGTTTAGAATGCTGGTTTATGAAGTTAATTCTGGTTTAGATAGAATTGTGATAGAAAACACAGTGAAGCACAGTTGCAGGGGCTGTGTTAGCAGCAAAGGGGTCCAACACAATTGGGATTAAGATGTACATTGCACATGGTAAGGTGACTGTTTTTGTATAATGTGTTTAATTGTAAGACTTTTAAATTTCTTTGTATTTGTTTATCATTATGAAGAAGATACTATTTAGATTATTATTCATTATCTCCAGTTTTTTTCTCGTAATCTGTAACAGTACAAAAATACTTATACCTAAAGACAAGTATGATGCAGTCTCACCCATTTCCTCCTGGCATTTATAACAACAAAAGAGGCAACAAAAGAGCCACATGACCATTAGCTGCTGCTCCTAAGCACTGAGAAATATTAACACAGTCTGAACAAATTCATCCATAAATAAATAATGGTGCAGAAGATTATGAGGGCATCTGGTTCCCCAGCCCTGTATTAACACTCAGTGAGTAATGCATCATAATAAAAGGGAGCTATGTGCCACCACCACCCTCCGGGGCACGCACACACACATGTACAATAAACGTTCCATGTGCGACTGTTCTTCTCTAAAAGCAAGGAGTAAAGGTTTGGCTTTAATCTTTAGCACATCAAATACAACCTGTGTATTATTTGTTTGGTAACGGGGTAGCATAATTAGCTCATTTATCACAAAAGATTAAATACAAAATGTAGTCATCCATGAGGGGGAAGGGGGTAATATCATATCATAGCAATGTGAACCAGAGTTTCATCACTAGCCAAATGTATTTGTATAACGCTTTTATAATGCCGGTTATGCAAATGCATTTATCATAGATTTGAAATTAAATATAATAACACAAACATTTTACACACAAGCATCCTGTTAAATTCAGGCATAAAATGTTTAACACCTTATGCCTTGGCATTGAATTAAACTTGTCAAAATAGCTGGCGCATGTGCTGAGTCGCAATCCCACCTAATTGACAGGTGCGAGAGCTTTTTGTGATTCGAGCAATAGCTTTTCAACTCTGTCAGCCCGGCAGACATATTCCATCATGTTAAATGAATACAGCCCCAAGCGCAAATCTGCATTCATAAATCGAGCTAAACTACAGAAGGCTGATCAAAAGCAGGTCCGGCTGGTGTGGATTTTTTTTCTCCACGTGTGAGCATGAAGGAGAAAGAGTGAGAGGGAAATAATTGACAGGATCATCACATGTCTTTTTTCTGAGCTGCTGATGACATTTGATCTACAGCCAAGGGCTAGTCTGATCTAATGAGTGAGGCAGGTCTGAAGCAGAGCAGAGACTGGGCGGCAATACAGCACACAGTTTCATTTGATTACTGATCAAAGAGGGGCTTATACATCAGGGCAGGAAACTCATCTCACCGCTGTCATCGGTGCACACAACAAAGATAGAGGAGATAAACAACTGTGGTTTAGAAAACCATTGGAAATTAAGAAGAAGCAGAATACTTGTCATATTTACATAAAAAAAATTTGTCCACATATCCCTGCTTATATGCAGAGAAAAACCAGAAGTGGTGTCAGAGCTTCTGGCATAGACAGGGTTAAGATCCTTGGTGCAACTTTCAACAGTCCATCTTCCAGATTGCTAGAGCCATAGAGCTGCTGTTATTCTGCTTCTCATGTAAATCAAGAAGGGTGGGATGCTGTTGTTCTTCTTCCGTGTCCTCTGAAGGTTGATGATGTTGGAGTTGATTGAAACCTTGTTACATTCTTGAAGAAAATAATATAAGAAAAACAATATAAAATTGCTTATGGCAGGAATCTGGTGTCTCAGCTCTAAGAATATCCAGATCTCAAACCAGACCTTTTTAGAGACATGATTCAAAGAAGAACTCTAATTATGTCTCGTAAAACTAATCTTTAGTCAATATAATTTTGTTAAATGTGTTTGACAAGTGTCAGACTGCCCCTGCCGATTGTGGATTCTCTAAGGTTAGATTTTTAGAGGGTGGGGAGGCAGGGGGCGTTTCTTGCCATAGGTCCCCTAGGCTTATTGAGCTTGGCGGCTGACATTTGTGACAATGTCTATTGTAAAATGTGCTATACAAATAAAATTCACTTGCTTTTACTTGATAGCCCAAAACTCTACCCTCTGCTACTGTTCTAAAATCAAAGCATTAATGGCTACAGTGCTATTTAAGGTTATTTAAAGTAGCAACACTGTAGCAAACCAGAGCTGACATTTCAAGTGCACAACACTTTACTTTATGTCTCAGCTCTGAACTGATCCAGTTAAAACAGTCACTGGCTGACTGAGGCACTGCCACAAAGATGAAGGATAATGAGTTGATCGGAGTGTTGTTCTTCATACACAAAGCTGATTCTGCCTTGTGCATGTAAAATGATGCCAGAAGTAGTGGAAATCTGGACTGGATTTCTGAGGAATTTCTTGTGGGTATAAATGTATTTACTTTACTTCAATTAGCATGTTTAATATATTTTGTTTTACAGTTGATTTTAGCATACAGCCAAAACATTGTCATGATGCTACTAACTCCAGCAACTTCTCTTTTGTTTAAATTTGGCTCAGTGAGTAGCATTGTTGCCCAAAAGCAAAGTTTGTGTGTGTGTATGTAGCGAAGCTTGCCATTTCAGAGCTCTGTCCTCCCACAAACCAAAAACATGCAACCAGATTAAGCAAAAATACTGAATTATCCTACAGATATCTATGATGCATGAACCAGCCATTAAGATGCATAAACCAGTGCACTGTAGTGACAGTCTCAAGCCAGGATAAACAATGAGAGTTTTTCAGAAAGGACATCCAGTGTAAAAAAAATAACTGTGTCAGTTAATAATAAGGATCACAGTCTGCTAAGGTAACCACTAACAGAAGCTGATCTAACTGATCTAAATAATAATAGTTTTATTTACGTTTGATTATGACTAAAAATTAAGTTTAAGACAATTAAATGATCAAGGCAGTATCTCAGCACAAAATGGAGAGAATACTAAATGTGTGTGTGTGTGTTTACAGAGGGATGGTGTAGCCTAGTGGGTACAGCATTGGGCCTTAACCATATCTGCTCCAGGGGCACTGGACATTGGCTGACCCTATGCTCTGATCCCAACTAACATGACAAATAAAAGCAAGCGATTTTTACTGTGTCTGTTCTACCAGATATCCTGGTGATGTGGTGGTCTAAACTACGAGGTTCCATTCATTTTTTTTTATTACTATTATGTTTTACATTAAATTGTTTAAAATGTCCAATTTACCCGTTTTTGGACTGTGAAAGAAAACTGAAGCACCCGGAGTTAACCCTTACAGATGCAGGAAGAACATTCAAACTACACACAGAAAAAAATAAGGACCGCCCAGCCCATGGATTAAACCCGGAGAATTGTCAAAAATTGTTTTTTTCATGTACAACCCTAATTCCAATGAAGTTTAGACGTTGTGTAAAACTAACAAAAGCACAATCCAATTATTTGCAAAAATATTAGCTATGTAGTGTAGTTAACTGAATGCACTCTATCTCTATCTATTCGTTTATCGTCCGTTTTCCCAGTTCCTGGGGTAGGACGTTAGTGTATGGAGCAGAGTTTTCCGTCCGAATGCCCTTCCTGACGACAACTACCAGTAAGTGGTGGGAACTTGTGAGACTACTGGACAATTTCACATTTCCGATCAACCTAGTTCATGTTTTTGGACTGTGAGAGGAAACCGGAGAACCCGGAAGAAACCCACGCTGACACGGGGAGAACATGCAAACTCCGCACAGAAAGTGTGAGGCACTTCTTACTGTGAGGCGACAGTGTTGACCACTCAGCCACCGTGCCGCCCAATCAAACAAACAAATAGACAAACTAATAATTAAGCGTACATTGCAATTGCTGTCTAGCCATTAGTGCCGGGAGAATTATTTAAAATTAGGGACATGATGAATTTTTAAGAAATACAAAGCTGTAAAAAAACAACACCTTTTTTCCCTAATTAGTTTTTGTGGCCAGTTAAACTTAATTGTTTTTTCACTCAGTTAATTATGGAAATGATTTTCTATTTTCTGCATGGCGTAACCAAATTCTTTTGTTTTTTGCCTCATTTCACAAGATTGTTGATAATATATTTACAATAAAAAGCATCATCAAGAGTCAGATCAGTTACAGAGATCTCGACATAAAAGGCACAGTTCGATCTGAACTATTTGACTATTGACTAGGTGCTTTCTAAATACCTCATAGGTTACAGAGTAGAGTTCATAGAGTTCTTTATAACTACGCACAACAAATAAATCGAAGTATTATGAAATCATTCACAGATAGACTAAGATGACACCGTACACAGTGGGCCGAACTTGTCATAAAGTTAGCAAAATCAAAGCCAGCTCACTAAAAGGAAAATTTATTTGGTCAATTCACAATCATGGAATGTGTATTTCAGTTTAAACCAAAAAAAATTAATTTGCAGCTGAGCCCAGTGTTCATTCTTGCAACAACCGGGACGACACAGACCAGCATGCCAAACCGACTGAAAAGAATTTATTTGCTTAGATCTGTAATGCTGATCATAAGTAGACGCATTTAGGTCTCACTTTCTTAACCTCTTATCCAATCCGAGTTGCGCAGGTAATGGCGCCGATCACAGCTTTTCAATGGCCGCAAGGCACACAGAAACACCTTGGGCGCCAGTCTATACCAAGTCAACATACATCCATTCCCCTACAGGACAATTCTGTGTTTCCAGTTAGATTAAATGTATGTTTTTGGACACACAGATACCTGCACCGCCCCACCTAGGAATCGAACCCAGAACCTAAAGACATCAGAAAATGATTTTATTCTTAACTACATCTGTGAACTGTACAGTACAGTACAGTACAATACAGTACAATATTGTTCATATATACCACAGTGAAAATGATTCAATAGATAATATTAGTATTCTTACCGTTCGTGTTCATAGTAAAATGTCCTTTCTTTTAGTATGTCCACTTTCTTTTTAAATCAAAGCCTCCACCCGGTCCTTTAGGCATCTAGTGTGGTCGTGCCATCAGTTCCAGCTCGGTTCGTCTCCATCGTTACACAACGTGTACCGTGTCACTTCTACTCCTGAGTAGGATGTAACGAGGTTGTAACGAGGATGAGTATTCCCCGTCCTCTTCGCTCAGAACCCTGACTGACACCCCCTGTCGTAACGCAATCGTTCCAGCTGGTCCGCAGTGATGCTCGGTCAGCATCCCACTGCTTTTATCCAGGATGCTCGGAGTTCCTAGTGTCTATGTGCGGTGTCCCATACAACCGCTGGATAGATACGACACACCCCTCGGCTCATTTTAAAAGCTTTTTTACCTGTTTTATTGCTCTAAACGGAATTTTATTTTCCTCTATGCACGTATAAAGACGCTCCCGGGACAAACAGGCGTCTCAGTCATAGTTTAACCTGAGAGTCTGTAGTGAGCCGGAGGTAAGCCGTCCCTCTGCTGGACGTCTGTGGTATTACAACGTTAATTATGTACAACAACTTATTATAACTAATGACTTAATATGTCTAAACAACGACTTAGTAGCCTAAGATATCCAGATATCAATTGATATAATAATGATAAACATTGTAACATTTTATTCATTTTAAAGATTCGTCTGTCCTTAATGCCCCATACAATTACAATACAACAAATACAATTTCAGTATCTCTAATCAACTGATTGACTGCATGTCTTTGACTGTGGGAGGAAATTAGACTACCCAAAAGACAGCAAGCATCAGAAAATACCAATTTAGTATTTAATCCTATCGATCCATATAATGGTATGTCTTGATTTAACGAATTATGATCATGATAATTTGATAATAATGTGATGATTCTCGAAGTAAAAGAACTAGTAAAGCAGGTGCAGCACTATCGCATATGGCCACGCGGTGTCAGTGTTGTTCTTAAAATATAGTCGCTGTGTATAACCTTAGCAAAACTATAACAATAAATGGATTATCTCACTTTTGTCTTTAACTTGAACGAACTTGAACTCTGGTTTCCTCCCATATTCCTAAGACACCCTGTCTGGTTAATTGGAGTAACTGAAAATGATGTTGAGTCTGTACACCGACTGGAGACCGGTTCCAGTATGTTTAGTAGAACCACCTATGACATTACTAATAATTATTGCAGAAGATAATAAAAATATAAGCAACAGTGCTGTTAATATTCCCATAAACAGTGTTTACAGATATATAAACATGAGTATGGAAATACAGCTATTGTATTATTACACTTATAGATAATATTAAAATGTAACTAAAATGTAATTAAATGTTTATTGCCTAGTAAATATGCAAGTACATACAGTACATATGTATTTATCATATCTATCTATTTGTCTGTCTGTCTAGATCAATTGATAGACAGATAGACAGACAAACGGACAGACTGACAGACAGACAGACAGATAGATAGATATATATAGATAGATAGATAGATAGACAGACAGACAGACAGACAGATAGACAGACAGACAGACAGATAGATAGATATATATAGATAGATAGATAGATAGACAGACAGACAGACAGACAGACAGATAGACAGACAGACAGATAGATAGATAGATATAGATAGATAGATAGATAGACAGACAGACAGATAGATAGATAGATAGATAGATAGATAGACAGACAGACAGACAGACAGACAGACAGAGAGACAGACAGACAGACAGACAGACAGAGAGACAGACAGACAGACAGACAGAGAGAGAGACAGACAGACAGACAGACAGACAGACAGAGAGACAGACAGACAGAGAGAGAGAGACAGATAGACAGATAGATAGATAGATAGATAGATAGATAGATAGATAGATAGATAGATAGAATAAATACAATAAGCATTCTTCCTCTTGCCCCAACTACTACACAATGGCCAATCAATTTTATTGCATTATTTTAGGGAAGCCCATGTGATGAAAAAGCTTTTTCAAATGGCATATGATTGAAAGTAAAAAGGACTTCATCAAAGGACTAACAGCGACTTTGCTAGCACTGAGTGTTCATTCATGGCATTGAATGCACTAAAACACTAATGTTATCACTATGGCTGAACTAGCAGTTTATTGCAGAGGCAACTCTTGGTTTGGGAATTGACATATATAACGGTAGTGACACATTGATTTAGAGATAGATCCGTACCCCTCCACTCCTCCGAGTCTGAAGTTTGAACTACTGCTAATTCATATTGCATAAACAAATAAGAATTGGAATCCGCATCCACCTGTCATGCCATTATAGCTCGAGGACCTGAAGGCACAATGTCACCATTTTATAAAGCAACTCTGATCACCTCACTGAGTTTTAATTTGTTCCGAGTTGTTTGTTTGATTAGATTGATTGTGTAACATGTCACAACATCATCACAGTTTCACAGAGCAGGCTTCTAACATGGAAGCCAGTGGCAAACCACGGTGGATGGCCTAGCTCAGAGATTTATTCTTATGGATTCACAAAGTTCCATTGTTAATTCTTTTTCTTGAGAATTTTGTTCTTAAATATTGCAGGCATCTCATTGGCATGACAAAAGCAGATCATAGACACCCCAAACCGTTGAGAAGGGTATTAGACATATTCATTACTGCATCTAGCATTTGTTCTGATATGCAGTCACATGCTGCTTTAAATAAATAATTTATTTATTTAAATACATATCTGCTTTAGGTGTACAGTACTTCTGTTTCTCATGGTAGGGTCCTGACTGGGTCGTTGTGACAGTCGAACCCCCATTCAGGTCTTTAGTATTGATATTTATCATCTAACTAATGAGCTACACTTAAAACAGAGTAAAGAGTGATACAGCTTGGCATGCATGAGTTGTTTATGCACACTATAGATTCCTTTTTTTTGTCAGATTCCAGCCTCAATTGAACTCTAGAGTTTTTGTAAAATGAATAGGAAAATCAATCTCTTTATAGTGGGTATTTTCAGTGTTCATCATTATAGCTGATAAGACTGACAAAACTGCTATAAAGAATTCGTTTTTAAATGATTGTCCCAGTCAGTTTAATTTTGCTGATGTATTTTTCTTTAGCCGAGCCTGAAAACCATTTATCATGTTGCTATTGCAGTTTTCAGGCTGTTTATATTCATGATATGTCTTTGTTTTGTTTTCATAACTGTCTCTGATGCCTTTTCCGAGTCCTCCCTGTAGCACTGCTAACTTTGTATTCTGATTATTATGGCTGCTCATAATTGACTCTTGCATTATTTTCTTCAACAAAAAAAGCTCATACAGAATAAATATTTTAAAACGTACTTCAGTCAAAATCAAATGTTTGCACATACTTTTGGACAGCCATGGCCTGGTGGTTAGAAAACCGAAGACTGTTGGTTTGATTCCGAGAGTCAACAGGCTCCTTGAGGAAGGTATTTAACCCTTAACTACTCCTCGGGTGATGTGGCTAGAGCTGCCCACTGTGTGCTCACTGCTGCCCACTATTGTGCATTCAATAGTTTGTGTAAATGTGTGATTCACTGCACTGCCTGGGTTAAAATGAGGTGTGTAAAAAGCACAATGGTTAAAAGAGTATTCTAAATAAACAAAAATAACCCCACATATGTACTTCTCTTGCTTACTGACCCCAGAAAGGAAACTTAACATAGTTAGATATTGAATACACTAGACTCTTCATTAGTCCCACTCAAATAAGGCAAGAAAAAGCTTTTTGGAACATGTATAATCAAATTGATTAATCAGTTTTCACTTTGGAAGTGACGGACAGACCAGCATTTACTGTGTGTTATAAATGAGTAAGAGATGAATATAAGACAGAGGGATGAATAGAATGTTTTGAATCAATCGTGGGGTGAGAATGTATCATAGCAGTAATGCTCATCGTATTGATTGTTTGTCGGTTTCAAGAGTTCGGCTCATCGGTTCTAGTTTCTTCAATAAACACGTGACTGATAATCCTGCAATAAAAACTGGTCATTACCAACTGGGGAACAATGCTGAGGACAAAGAAACCGACGACTAAGTCTTTCACCAAAAGACTTTCTCAGGCTTTCCAGCTCCAATCTGCTCTTCACGTGCTTTTCATTGAAAAATGCTGTCATTTTCAATAACGGCTACAAGCAGAATCAGGATAAATGAAGACAGCTCAGAGTTTGAGGTGTCAGTGAATCGTATATTTTACTACTAATCTAGAACTTCTATTTGAGCTCAGAGAAAAGAGCAAAATGGACATTTTAAGGTTTCAATGTTTGCGTTTCATTAACAATCATAGAACATTTAAAGTGACTCAGAATGTTACACACTATGCAAGTAATCAGGCTTCTGTTCAAATCACATTTGAGGACTGGATCTCTTGCAATCGGGTGTTTTTTTTAAAAAAATGACATTTTATCATAAAAACACACACAAAGTGACATGATGTTTATTATAAAAATGCATGTCAACAACAAGCAATATTTTATCCAATGTGTGAGTAATTTGGGATTAAGGATCTTGCTCAAGGGTCCAACTGCACCACCACTGGAAGACCATAGTAGGATAAATACTAATGTATCTGCCAAGCTCTTCAAGAATCATATTTTCTCCTTTTGGTCAGGAGCAGTATATCCAACCAGTGTCCGACCACTTGTGCCTGGGTAATTCTGGTCTGTGCATCTGTGAAAGTAAAATAAACTGGAACATACACAAAAAAGGTGAAAGGTGAAAGAGCTTTTACTTAGCTAACTTCCTAAAACTTCAACTTAATTTGAAGAATTGGATGTTCTTTCCTAAACTATAATTCTGATAGGATTAAGAAGGCTTAAACATGATTAAAAGTGATCATGAGAACACTCGAGCTGTGTGCTCAATATGCTGAGACTAAGGAAGTTGATGATTTTCTTACGACAGGGTCTAAACACCATCAGATGAACTCAATCTCAGTCATTGCTGATGCATGCTCTACTTGTATTTAAGAGTAAGCTCCTTTCTTAGTTACATTCTAGATTACTTGCATAGTAAAAACGAGCATTGCAGCTGTAGAGAAATATAATCAGAGTTTAAATTGTTAAACTTAGAACATTTTGGCATTTGAACCATATTGTCTCCATCAGTATGATTGTCCAAAAGACGCCTAGTGCCAACCCAACCACCCAAAGGGATGAATAAAGTTCTCTCTATCTATCTATCTATCTATCTATCTATCTATCTATCTATCTATCTATCTATCATCTATCTATCTATCTATCTATC
>JAOTRQ010068417.1:0-23193 GCA_028565875.1 Hoplisoma paleatum
TATAAATGTGCATCATAACATGTTGTGTTATAAATGTGCATCATAACATGTTGTGTTATAAATGTGCAGCTAGATTTAAAGTTCCTGTTACAACTGAAAATTTATCGGTCGCGCAAGTAAGCCGCACTCCAGTTTTCTATGTTCCAAATTTTGGAAAAAAGTGCGGCTTATACTCGGGCCAATACGGTAATTATCTTTTTTTTTTTATCCAACGTTACCAACTTTTCCACCTCAATTATTCAGTTTCTTAAATTAATTTGAGTTCAATGTTGGTCAAACTTTGACATAATGTCATGATGAAGCAGTTAAACGAAGCATTTTACTGCCAGTTGTATTGTAAATAATTATTTATATGACAAATAAACCTTGATTTGATTTTAATTTGATTAAGAAGATGATTTATTCATGCATCATGGTACTGAAGGTCCTGATGTGAATTGTACGACTCACAACTGTGTTGTTTTTTACTTACACTGAACTGAAGGTCTCGTAACGCCTGAATTGCCCTCATGGGGATTAATAAAGAAGCCTTGTTTTAAAAAAGGTGAAGACATTAATGCTAGCTCTGATAGAAATGTGTATGATCAGCAACCAAGACATTTCGAAATTCATTTTTGTATTTTGTCACACGATGATGCTGATGTAATTTGTAACAGATTGATTTTTACATAACATCCCTTAAACCAAGGGTCGCCTCGGTTTAAACTCTTTATTGAAGATGAATTGTTATGACCATTGATTTTATGAAGAACTGCCAATACTCAAATTGCAAACTGATTAAATTCGAGTCCTTCTTGCTTTAAATTAAGCGAGCAGGATCTTGGATCGCGCCACACCCGACGAAAGCGCTCTTGTTTAATAGGACCCCAGTGGCGATTATTACTCGTGCACAGTTAAACGAGACTCAATTTGTTAAGATTTATAGCAAGTGTGTATGTAGGATCTGTCGGTGGCTTCGTTTTTTTTTTTGGCCAGCCCAGCCCACGGTGATAAAGGAAGTTGGACAGTGCAGAATGAATTGTGCCCTTGTGCCTTCCAAGGGCATCTGAGCAGAGCAGCAATCCTCCACGTCTAATCCTCCATAACTGACCTGTCAGCATCGCGTCCAGCTATGACAGCAGGTGCAGGAGAACACACACACACACACACACACACACACACACACACACACACACACACACACACACACACACAGAGGGTGCATTCCTGTTTTCCACTCCTTTTTTCAGGTCAGGGTTGCAGTGTGTCCAGTTTGCTTAGAATTCATGGGCACAATGCAGGAAATACACACCAAACAGGACACATTCATCTCAGAGTGTTTTATTTATTTATTAAGCATTATAGCTTCATGTTTTAAACTTAAACTCATATCTAACTCATCAAACACGTTTCACGTTCACGTTTCTTGATACACAAGTCACATCAAGCACAGTCATGGACAATTTAGTCTCTACAATTTACCTAACCTGTGTGTTTTTCGGACTGTGGTAGGAAACCGGAGTGCCCGGAATAAACCCACGTGGACACTAGGAGAACATGCGAACTCCACACAGAATACCCTCAGGCCGACCCGGGAATAGAACCCAGGACTTCTTGCTGTCTTGTGCCACCTTCTCAGAGCACTTCAGAGCTCCTTATCATGTGTGTGTAGATGACTAAACAGCCAATTTAAATTCATTGTGCCACTGTGCCATCTGGATAGGGTTGCCAGTTCACAATCATGGTTTCCAGCACACAAAAAAAGCATTTCATAATCTGCCAAAAGCACAACAAACTGAAAAAAAGCACAGCACCGGACAAGCAGATAAAGTTTAACATTTCACCCACCAAAGAACGTTTTTCCTAGTGGAAAACTACCCAATCTGGCAACACTGCGCTTGAGCTTGTGGAATCTGAAATTGAAATTGAAAGATTAAAATCTTTGAACTTCAAAACTGTGATCCCACTGCCAGCTATGCGATCATCCGAGCATTCATTTCTAAACAATGTGTATGTTCATGTGCAAATAACTTCTCATTAATGTTTAAGGTCTGAGGCACACAGAGGTGCACAAGTGTCATTTATTTGCTATTATTATTTTATTTTATATGCAAACGTTGATGACGATTTGATCTTTTTTTGGTACACAAGGACACGTGGGTTGACATGCTAGCATGTTATGCTGCCTCATCTCATTGGTTTGAATGGCATGATGCTAACTGTGTTAGCTTAGTAATCCAGACAGCTCATATCTAGAATTAAATCCATAAATAACCTAAACATAAACCTTGTACCTGTCTTGCCAGTCTGTAAACATGGCATCAAATTAGTAAATCAATAATTATTAGAATCCTCTGACTATGTAGGTAGTAAGACGGCTCCCTGTCAATCATGTATGAACCGACCAATCGGTTTACTCCGTGCATCCTGAGTTTCTGGAATCAGGTTTGTAATAGAATATTCAAGCGTTTAATATAGTGAAGATGTAGATCTGTAAACTTTAATGGAACGTTCCAGGGTGCAGACTGCAGTGTTTCGGTAGGCGTGGCCAGTGCTCGTCTTCATCCACCCACTCTTTTAGCATTCTCAAGAAGTACTTCGTGTTAGCTGTTGTGTGGAGCATGAAAAATAATCTTTGAAGCTAATCGTTCCCATTAGATGATGCTCATGCCGTTATCGATCCATGGCTGCTTATTAGTTTGCAGTTGCCATTGTGGCGAGTAAACATGCTTCCAACGTGGTGCCCGCATCGCCCGAAAGGACCTCATGAGTTGCCCGTGGGCCTGTTCTAAAAATAAAAAAATTGCATATTGATATTTATTTGATTCCTACCTTGTTAAATTATTGTTGAAAATGATTGTGAGAAATTATTTACATGATCAGCATCTTCACATAGATGATCATTAATCATTAATAGTAACATGTAATTAAAGGTTATAAATTTGTGATTTCACAAGTGTGTATCAAACTGGTCGCCCTTCACATTAGTTGGTACCCAAAAAGAAGCTCTCAGTTTCAAAAAGGTTGGTGGCCCCTGATATAGACCAATATAGAGAGATGAATGGATTAAAGACATGAGGTCAGGTTTATGAGAAAGATTCTAGATGTACAATGTCCAATCCCTATTACTTTGATACATACCATTCCATTTGCTATTTGGTGTGACTGGTTGATCATCCCTGTAGAAAGGAACAAAGAAATAGCCAATATTTGTAAAAGGTATTGGGAAGAAGGGGAGCTGTTTTGGTCTCACCACAACAACTGTGTCCACAATGTTCAGTTATAAGTATTGGGTTGTGTAAGCTGCATATTATACAAGTCTGCCCTTATACAATGTCTGCCCTTACCTCATTGCTTTCAGTTTGACTTTACGTGAAGAGTTCTCACAGGCCTTTACAGCATCTTCAAGTGACATTCCCAGTGTGCACCTGCCACTGATGTAGATAATTTTGTCATTTGGTTGAATGCTGCCCTCTTCGCTGGCTGGAGAGTTTGGCACCACTTCCTGAACATAAATCCCCTGCCATTTGCTGCCGATGCCACCTGACAACTTAATACCTACAAAGATGGCGATTGGAAAAAAATGAGAATGTAGTTTATTTATACTAGAAATGGACCAATTACAGAAGACATTGTAGTGAACACTGAATTATGAATGACGCCACGTGTTAAATCACTCTGCATTAGTTGTCTAATATTATTCACTGACACAATTTTTGTCATGTGATTTTCATTGTGTATCTGCTGTCTGAGTCATATGGTGGGACTTTGGGGAGCTTCATGATGCTTATTGGTGTCAATACTGGTTTGCTAAATTCCTTCCTCCCTTTATGTTTTTTTTTCATTTCCTATGTTTCATCATTTTCATACATTTGTAGGATTTGTCTTACCCAACTGTCCAGATGTTGTCTTGTATATGATGATGTCCTGAAGACTGTCAGGTGGCAGAGGAGGAAGGAGGTTCTGCACAGCTCTGCCTAGCACCATGTGGAGTCTTTTGGGAGAGCTTCTCAAAATAGTCATGGCTACTTCATCGGACACATTGGTCACGATATGACCATTCACCTGAAATTACCAATCAAATTCAGCAAAGACTTGCTACGTACACCGAGACACATCAAGCATATATATGAGGAAAAAATGAAAAGAACTGAGACAGATCTGGTTCTGAAAAGCCATTTTCCAAAAAAACTGCTTTGTTTTCAAGGTTAAAGGAACTAATAAGCTCACTGACCTAGGTTTGTAGTATTTATACACAGTTGCCACATACAAGTGATAAAAGTAAACGATGGTGCAATAATGAGTGATAAATTGAGAAAGCATACTGATGCTTCCTCTGAGCAGTAGCTGCTTTTTACCTGCACTAGGAGAGTTCATATGCGTAACAGCCAAGCCCTGAGAGTCATTATTCCTCTACACTGGACAGACTTCCTTAGTCAGCCAGCAGAGGTCATATTTTGTCTAATTAGAAAGTTCTTACCCAGTATTTCCCATTTCTAATTGAACAGTTTCATCACCGTGCTACTAAAGCACCAAATGTGTGTGTGTTTAACTACAAAAACAATACCATGATCAGCCTGTCTCCTGCTCGAAGACGCCCATCTGACTTGGCTGGATTATCTAGGACTTCCTGTATATAAAAGCAGTGGTCCAATTTACTCCTAGTGATTGTAAACCCAAAACTGCCACTCCTGGATTTAGTAAGTATAACGGTCATCTCGAACTCCTTCAACACATCCTGCAAAAAGCAAAACGTATATCTAAGCACATAAAGCATAAAAATACTGTACATTGTTTAAATGTGTATGCATGCATAAACCTTTCTGGGGTCTTCATCATCTTCCTCTTCATCGTCCCAGCACTTTTCAGTGCTCAGTGAGCAGGCAGAGGTAAGCTGAGCTGAACGATTAGGGGAATGTGAGTTTTTATGAGGCGAACGACTTGGGCTGGCAGAACGAGAAGGTAACTGTGGTAGTTGAAGATGTGCAGGAGGGAGCAGAGTGCCGCTGGAGGAAATGCTTCCACTGGGAGGACTGGCTGTAGTGGTGGTGATGGTTAAATATTCCTCAGTAGATAAGACTGCCAGTCCATTAGCCATGAAGCAAGCTCCACTTCCACTCAAGTCCTCATTCAGTTCACTGAAAGCATAAAATACATCAAATAATTCCTTCAGTATCATCAATCCATCCATCTGTCCACACACCAGCACACAGACTTTAATCGCTCATTTTGTTAAGCCCCTCAATATTAATCGTGTAAGTTTTGTAAAACATAAACATAATTTAACACAAGCCAAGAAGCTCGACCTGCAAAACCAGTAGATAACTGATGGTGTAGTGTGAAACCCCCAATCTCTGATCGGTTGTGTCAAATCTACAAAGACTACAATAGATACAATATAATATACAATAAAAACCTGTAAAAAACTGAGCCACAGTCACTTTTCGAGACCATTTCCTCATTTAGATCCTTTTGTGTGTTCGAAGGTGTGGGAGAAACTGCAAACGGAGACTGTGGAGAATTAAGGGCTGTATCTGTAAAATTGGTTAGCGTTGGAGAACAGGAACTTGTGAGTAAGACTTTTTTTTCATCCGGATCCTCCTCTGGCTCTTCATCGAATGTTGGCGAGGAAGGGGAGGACGACACTGTGGATGATGATTTATTCAGTTCATTCTCCTGGCACGGCTGAACCTCTTGGACAGTGTTGGGAAAAACAAAATGTGTCCCTTGGTCCAGTTGAATTGTCTTTTGTAAAAGCAATTCATTTAAGTCTGTATAAACGGAGCCTACTAAAAGATCTAAAGACCGAGACCTGAGTCTTTTAGTAGGCATTGGGGATGAACTCTGTCAAAACAAGAATGTAAATACTGGTTTAACATAAATAGCATTTTGAAATAAAAAAAAGTTGTACAATATATGGGTGGTTTAAACTCACCAGTGAGCTGGCTTGCATTTCTGGAAGTTGTCCTGGAGAAGGTCTACAAATTAACAGCCTGACTTTTGTTGGAGGTCCACGAATAAGCTGTAGAACGTTCTGGAATTGCAAAAAATATTAGATTTATTATTTTTATATTATAATGTATTACATAAAATGAAATATATCTACAATATTGCTCTTTTTTGCATTTTTTTGCATTTATTGGTTATTCATTACAAGTTTCATCACATAGCAAGGTTATACCAAACACAGTATTTTGGCAATTCTGTATCTCCAATTCACCTCAATTTAGAATTAGAATTGCGATCCTTTTTTACCACTGTGCTTTTTACACACTAAGGAAAAAGAGCATAAAGTGCACAGCATGCTGGGCAGCCCTGGAAGCATTTTGGGGTTCGGTCATGCTCTGTGAACGCTTGGAATTAAACCAGCAGGCCAGTTTTCTAACCTCTAGATCACAGATGCCCCATACATTGCCGCAGTGTATGTTTATGAGACTGTGTAAGAAAACCAAAGCAAATTATACCAGTCTAATAATATGTCCATGAGTTTAAACTGTTTACCTCCAGCTCTTTACATATAAGCTCCAATGTGCATGAATGTGATTTAATGTCTAAGACCATGTTGCAAAGTTATATTTAATTACTGGGACGAAACCTGAGTTTTAATTCTTTTTACATATTAGATTTTTTTTGCTTATATCAATTTCAAGTCAGCAATTTAAAAGAACATACAACCTGGTATGAGAGTCCTTTAACTGGCTCTCCATTTACAGCAAGGATTACATCTCCTTCCTTCAGCAGGTCACATCCTTCAAACTGCTGACGAGAGAAGAGTCTTCTAATGCGCACTATACTCCCTTCTTTATTACCCAAATTGCTGATGAGGAAGCTGAAGCCCAAACCGCTCATTTTCTTCTCCAGAGTCACCTCAAGAGTATTCTCTTGCACCCAGAAAAAAGAAGAAAGTAATTACTCTTCATACACAGAATTACTGGTACTATTTTAAAGAAATGTACTTATTTATACTGTATGTATGAGACGTCTGAATGCTTCTGTATTTCCTCCAACTTAATAATATCTTGTTTGATATGAATCGAAATATGCTAAATAGTATGGTTAAGGCAGCTAGCTCCTTAATGCTATGAAATTAATGAGAACTATCCCACTATGCTGCCTTCATGCTCTTAAGTGTCTTACCATCTGACACAAAGCTGTAGTCCTTAGACTTGACAGACAAAGGCATGTCCATGATGATCTCTTTACTAGAGGGGGTGATTGTGCTCGGTGTAATCTGAGTGGATGGAGCCTTCCGTTTTTCCACGTTGGGTGATTTACTGGAAGTTTCAGTCACTAAAGGGGGCTCCCTCTCCAAAAGCAGACTTACAATCTAAAAACACAAAGCTCAGTGAATGACAAACTCTCAGCTATTTTAATTGTTTACTTCCTGGTCTATTTCAACAGAGATCCTGATGCTAAAATAATCTGTCTGTCTTACATTACCTCTCCTGTTTTCTTTAGGCATTCTATTGCTTCTTTGTGGGTGACACCACGCATGTTATAACCATTCACCTCCAGCAGCCTATCACCTGCCATACACACGATGTATACATCAACACAAACATACATCTCATCATATGCTCAACGCATTCTGTTGTGTTTGTAACTGACATCATTTACCAATGTGTATGCGGCCATCCAGATCAGCAGCTCCTCCTGAAACCATGCTTTTAATATAGATCCCTCCAAATCGCACGCTAGTGTTTATGCCTCCCTAAAAAAGATTTGCATGAACCACAGTTGAGTAATTCCTGACTTTTGAAATCTATTAAAATAGCTTTGCTTAGCTTAACTTGTGTTTATAAACAGCAACAGTGGATTATTTATATCCTCATTTCTGACATGAGACAATATTACACCAGAAAATAATGTCATTAATATATGAATTTCTTAATCGCCTATGCAGCTTGTCAATGCAGTCCATCAGAGAGCAGCCACTTATAAAATGTACTTATAAGTACTTTGGTACTTTACTTTAAGTATTAAACTCAACAAGCTTAAACTTTAAAAAAGTAAAAACTCTTTATATAATCAAAGCAAATCTTAGTCAGTCACAGTAGGGAAAAGTAAATGTAAATTATTACTGTACTTAAGTAGAATTGTGTCTATTTAACAATCACTTTAGTAAGATATGGTGGAAAAGACCGTAGAAAAATATTTAAAACCAACATTAGTCTTAAAATCAATACTAGAATATGAAGTGCTGGTGTAACCGGATCCGTTTTTCCTGTACGAGTCATTTCAGCAGCAGTGTTCTGGATGTACAAACATAGCTGATATGATATTTCACCACTTTAAGTAACAATCAAGAACTTACAGCTACACAGATGCCCAAACTGCCATTGACCTTCTCTAGTTCCACATAGATCAATTCTCCCGGCCTGAGACTGGAGTTGCAGGAGGAGCTGAAAAGTGTTTCCTGTAGGAGGCAGAAAAAAGAACCAAGATCACTCTCATAAATTACAAGCTACAGAATTTTTGCCTATAATGATTTGAGGTTCTAAGACGTCTTACCTTAACATCTAAAATCCGAACCACTGGGATGTGTAGTTTCCTACCAGTTTTAGGGGTCACACTGTTTGACAAGCTTTCCTCCAGGTTATCCTTTACTGTCCTGCTCTCAACATTAGAAATGTTCTGAAAGTCGGTGCCTCTTTCTATATTTAAATCAAGGCTGGCAGCAGAACATCTTCTTTCCCAAAACTCCTCTGTTTATGTTGCAAGACAAACATAAAGGGCATTCAAACCCTTATATTAATTATCAGAATCAGAAAAACTTTATTGATCCCAAATGGAAATTGCAATTGTTACAGTTGCTCCATTAAAAATATTATAATATGAAAGAAATAAAGACAAAAGATCACAGTTGTATAAAAAATATAAAGAAATGTAAGTGGATATAAAATAATTATAGAAAATATGCATTTTGTGTTAACATTTTACATGCAAAGTTGTTTGATATGTTTGTTAGATGAACTTTCAAAGTAGATAATAGATAAAGACTGTACAAAGTTATGAGGAGATTTGAACAACCAACAACGATCACAACAGCCACTCTTCTGAGAAGGCTTCACACAAGTCTTAGTCAGAAGACTATTGTATTCTGTATACTGTATTCTGGAAACTAAAGTTTGTCAAACAACCCTCAACTGATATTTCAGTGTATTCAAAAGTTGTTTAGAAACAATGATAACACGTCTCTGTGCATTTAAATATATTCTTCAAGAGTTTAAAAACGTTTCTTTCTGCCCAACGACAATAGCTTTGGATAAAACATATGTGAAGGTTATTGGCATTACAAACATTGTTGGCAGTATAATAGAAAAAGTTTAACCGCTCAGAGTCTGCAGTCCCGCTTGCAGGAAGCATCTGAACTTTTGCCATAACAGTTCTATAACTCTATGAGATATAATTCTAGAAACATTATTATAAGTAGTAGTATGTTTATTATTATCCACAGAAACCTTAAATTACCAATATATATCCAACACACTTGTTCAGTGTGCTTATAGCTTAAATATCTTTGCTAGAAATGTTAACAATGTGATTTTTGATGTTATATCAAAACCGTTAAAGGGTCTTTGAAAAGTCTGTTTTTTGAAAAGATTTATTTAAAAAATAGATGAATGTGACCTTTACTTCTTTTAGATTGTTGTAGCCAAATTTGTGCTTAAAAAAGAATGAGGAACACTTTGCGAATAAATAATTGTTGGTAGGTGTAATGAAACAAAATCAAGGTATGTCCGACTATCTGACTGGCCTGAAAAGCTTCACACTCCAGGGGGTTATGATGGAATAATGGTAATACTAAAATATTTGTTTTCATTAATGTAATACACAGAAAAGGTTCCAAGATGAAGACATACATACGTTTTGGTTGAGACACTATGAGCTCTACTTCATCTGGGCTGTTCTGTAGGATGGCAGCAGCGGCAGTAAATGTAACTCCCTCGAGGCTAGTCTTGTTAAGAGAAATCAGTCTGCCACCTAAAAAACTTACTCATATTAAGAATTCCAATTAAATATTAAATAAATGTTTAGTTGTAGTGTTTTCCCCCCTTACCTGGTCTTATTCTACCATCTTTATCAGCAGGCCCATCTGGTACAACAGATGCGATGAAGATTCCCAGATCTAACTTTCCCGTATTGTCTTCTCCAACTATTATGAATCCTTTTAGGAAAAGTATATAAATGTTATACCTCTGGGTTTAATGAGTGTGTGTTTTGGGTGTGTGTGAGACATACATACCCTTAAATTACGAGATCACAATAGCAAGTATAACATGTGATAAAGAGATTTATCAATGTATCATTAAAGTAAAAGCAGAGATGGATTAGTGGTTAAGGTACTGTTGTAGTGAAAAGACACTTGACAGTTTACCACTACCACCAAGTTGCCTCTGCTGGGTCTCTAAACAAGACCCTTAACTCTCAATCACTCTGGATAAAGGCATCTGCTAAATATTGAACACGTAAAGAAATGGCATCCATAGCAAAAGCGAAAAAGGAAATGTGTTGTAATTAGAAGCTAATTTGAATTAAATATGGTTCATGTTCATTATGTTTTATTTATAAATAGCAATCGTGACTAGACTTGTAATAAACAGAAATGCCCATTTATTAGTTGGCATTTACATAAAAATACAACCCCAGTTCAGCCCTAGTTCAATCATCACAGCTTATAACTTGCTACTGTACAATCATTACCATAGCCAAGCTTGGGGTCTCTCTTCAGCTTGACGCAGATTATCTCTCTTTCTGGAGTTCGAACAGGAGTGTCCACTGTAAAAACAAACAAAAAATAAATTAGTTGATTATACAATTTAATGTGTATCAGTTTACATAAAATGTACTGTAGAGCAGGCGGGTCTACCTCTCATGGAAGAGCTCAAGCAGGAGTCAGAGTCTTGCTTTTGCAACGAGACGTTGGACATGATGCGATAAATCGGTAAACTTGAGGTCTCAGGGGAGCTAAGGCAATACAACATGAGTCAAAAATACAGGAGGTGATATGGTTTTAATTGTCCGAATAATAGAGATATGTTGTCAGACTGTTCAAGTTTCAAGCAAATAAAGAATCATTGTATAACAGTAATGATTGGGAGTTTGAAAAGTCAACACAAATACAACCGTAATTAAAGCGCATGTATAAAAACTTGTTTAGTTTCAGTTTTCTGTCCATCATCTTCAGATTAACATTTTAGTTTAGATGCTCATTTTTAACTGATGTGTTTTGTATTTAAAGTATGGCAGCATCTGCACCTTTGAGCTTGCTTCTTCATCTTGTTTATGGATCTAGGTCCAGGACTGTCAGGTGTTTCCTGTGATTCTTTCGAATGCTGCATTTTAGTTGGAAGATCATCACATGACTTGCTGATCGTGTTTGTAGGTGATGTATTTAATCCAATGTGATTGAGCACAAATTCTGAACATGAGAACCTCTTTAGCTGGTTTTGTCGAGCATGCCAGATCAAAGAGTACTTTGCTTTGTGACGTTCTAGAGCAAAAAAAGTAATCAGAGTTTAATCAAAACTGTAACCCTGATATTTATTTTTTAATATCTCACGAAAACCACAATGTCAATAGTTGCACAGAATAAAAAGAGTTAATATAAGTACCTGAAGCTAAATTGTGGGTAAGCTGTCGAGAAGACATCTCACTGTGGAACTTGTGTTGAGCAGAGCAAAGGTCCAGAAGATATTGTGCAATCTTTGAGCTCTCCGTTACAAATGAGTGTTTCTTTCCACTGGGGCTGCATTCTACAGTAAACTTTCTCCACTATTAAGAGGAGATTGACATTATCAATTATTGACAAGCATCAAATGCAGTTGAAATTAAATTAGATTGTTTAACACTCTGAAGTTTCCAATCCCCCAAAAAAGCAAACAGTATATAATATAATTGAAGATATCTTATTTGAGCACATTATAAGAAGCACTGATTTAATCGAAAATACTTCCATGAAGAAATGTTATTTAAATTAATTAAACAAGTTATGCATATGTATAATTTACTATTATAAAAATGTTATGGCTAAAATTGAAGAAAATGCTAAATATCTTTCTGGGGTTAGGGTTAAATTTTCAGTAAAATATGCCTACCTGCTGTTTGAAAATAAATAAAAAAGTACAAGTAAACACTGAATCTGACCTGTGATAAAAATGTATTTTACAAGAGCCTTACAAGAAACAAAGGAAGTGATACACTTACACTTGTTGAGACACTATCAATGTCACACCACTGAATTCTGCGGATTAATATTCGACAGCTGTTTTTAACTTCATAAACCATAATTCCTTTGGCGCAAACCCCCAGAATCATCTCTCCAATGGCAAGCTTCTTATCTCGAGCAGCTCGGTGAAACAGCACACCGTATTCAGGCAGTTGTTGTACAATCTGGAATTGTTTGGAGTTAAATATAAAGAATTAAATTAAATATATATTTTTAGGGGGGGAAATGACCCTCGTTGATTTTAATCCTCTAACTAACTTTAACTGGTATAATAAAAATAACGATCACACTAATATGATTTGTCATTGCATATCCCAACTTTTTTGGAAGCTAGGGTGAGAGCGCCCCTGGGGCAGACAAGTTTAAGGGTCTTGCTCAAGGACCTAACAGTGGTTGTATAGCAAAGCTTAGATTTGAATTACCAACCTTCATGTTGATAGACTAAAGCTCTACCTATTGTCCCAACTTAATACCAAGTAAACAAAAGTTCAGTCAAACTTGATCTTCAGTGAACTGCACTGGAACATCGCCTGCACAACCACACTGGTTTATTACCTGCACAACTGCACTGGTACATCCGCTGCACAACTGCACTAGTTAATCACCTGCACAACTACACTAGTTTATCCCCTGCACAACTGCACTGGTTTATTACCTGCACAACTGCACTGGTTTATTACCTGCACAACTGCACTGGCACATCACCTGCACGACTGCACTGGTTTATTACCTGCACAACTGCACTGGTTTATAACCTGCACAACCACACTGGTACATCCCCTGCACAACTGCACTGGTTTATTACCTGCACAACTGCACTGGTTTATTACATGCACAACTTCACTGGCACATCACCTGCACAACTGCACTGGTTTATTACCTGCACGACTGCACTGGCACATCACCTGCACAACTGCACTGGTTTATTACCTGCACAACTGCACTGGCACATCACCTGCACAACTGCACTGGTTTATCACCTGCACAACTGCACTAGTTTATCACCTGCACAACTGCACTAGTTTATCACCTACACAACTGCACTAGTTTATCACCTGCACAACTGCACTGGTACTTCATCTGCACAACTGAACTGAAACATCACCTGCACAACTGCACTGGTACATGACCTACACAACTGCACTGGTTTATCACCTGCACAACAGCACTGCTATACATATACAACTTGCAATAACATTTTCTTAGTTTGTATTAAATCACATGCCCGTGTAAAACATATTACTTACCTTCAGAAATTCCATCTCAGCATCCTCTAAAAGCATGTTGGCATTCCTGGCATGTAATGTTATCAACTCCTCTCTTAGACATGACGAGGCACTTTTTTCCAAAATTCTTTTAGGAATGTAGTGCTCCATCTGAAAATAGTTCTTGCCATGAACCTGGACAAAGACACAATGCTGTATGTTGTTATATAATCATGAACACAATAATTTCATATTCCAAATAAGCCACCATATTAAACACTATGGGCCCTACCTCAGGTATGAAGTCCCCAAACTCTGCTTGCAAGGCAAGAGCAGCCAGGAACATGATCGTCTCCTCATTACAATGCACTCTGTCCTCCAAAATATCTTTCCTCAGCTGGACATAGTACTGATGACGAGTTAGTTTATGCCTTTCACAAAACATAAGCATTTTAGCCATCTCATAACCATGAATACAAATGTGTTCCTATTTTTATTAAAGAGTATTAGAATGGCTTACAATATGTAGGAGATGTCATCGGTGAAAAATTTTACACGAAGAAAAAGAGTGAATGTAGAAGTTGTCAATTTCTTCCAAGAGTCTGGAGCAACTTTGGAAATCTTTGTTTCATTATTTAAAAAGAACAATTCGTTGTCTAAAAATGAACACATTAAAAATGCAATTATATTATAATTTTAAAGAATTTATATATGTATATTAACTACATTCAAAGAAAAACCAACTTCCCCCAAATAATAATACATACTGTACATTTCACAATACAACATATTTCACATTATTGGCCACGTACTGAACTATGCATTTTACTCCTGGGCATTTAACAAATTAAGGTTTATTTATATATTCTGTATAATGGTAAAATATTTAAATATTGATTATATACAATTAGATTTTATATAATTTCAGCTCATACAGTATATAATATGAATTTGCCTGACACCCTTTCCACTGCCTATTTTTGGACTATTTATACTGTAAATAGCCATGGATTAGTTATCCTTGTGAAAATTTGCTTTGTATTTTCAGACATTTATAATACAATTTTACCAAATATGTAATGAATTGCAATAGTTTGACATGGTTCTATATATTATGAATAAGTCAAGAATCTTAGCCATAAAGCCCAAATAATTTGTTTGTAATTTTATTCATATATTCTGACTTATTATTCCTATTCTTTGCCATATCTCTGCTCAGTACAGTCAATAGAAGAGATTAATTCAAATTTTACCATCCATAAAAGCAAGGCCAAAGTAAAAATGTTCCACCAGGTTTGCATGAGCGACGACCATATCAAAGACGTCTCTCCCTCTGGATTTGATGTCACATTTCACCATCACACAATGGTTATTTGGCAGCATCACATTAACCTCTCTCTGTGATAAGCAGGCCTTTCCTTTTCTTGACTTTATTGAATGATAGACATAAATAAAAAAAAGGTTTCACCTAAATGTCATAGATTTCTTAAATGTTAAATTATTTTAGTCCAAGTCAAAGAGAATTCACCACTATAGATCCAGGCAGCTCTAAAATGGTCTGAGGCACATCACACATCCTGAAAAACTCAGGACCAGCATTCTAAATAGAAATGAAAGATATATTTAACAACCAAAATTAGATATTTCATGTATGACGATTTATTATATAAACAAATGGAGCAAAAATTATGACATACTTTTGTTTTTCTCTGGGATAGACTGGTTGTAGAATCACTGAGAGAAACAGATGGGCTTGGAAGTTTCTGTTTAAGCTTGCTTGGGATGTTGTGATATGAACTCTGAGACACCAGACTGGTGTTACTGCTACTGTGATGAGCTCCAGCTGGAATTCTGACATCACATCACAGGTTTCTCACATCAAAATAAACAACTGGACTGAAAGTTTACCTGAATGTCAAATGCAAGACAGTCAAAACAGCTTACCTACTCTGATTGTTCATGTAGGCCGGCACCTGGGAGCATCTGTTTTTGAGGGACCAGGTTTTGTGTTGGAATACACCTGCTAGCCAACAGAGACATTATTATTACGTTACATAATTATTACATGACATACACAAAACAAACAAATCAAAGGCATGAAACAAATGTACAGTTGGCAATTTAGGCCTAACACTACATAACAACTGTACAAATAATATTGTTCACATGTGTTATGTGCGTTTTCTTGTGCCTAAAATATTAGAAAAATTTTATTATTATTATTATTATTATTATTATTATTATTATTATTATTATTATGAACGTATTCTAATTATTCTAATATTCAAAATGCTTAATCTGGAGTGACGAATAAAATTAACAATAAAAGTACATTCTAGATTGGTAGATTGCTACTTTGGTAAGTAGACATTTTTCACTTCATAGTCATAAACATTTTAATATGATGATACAGTAGAACTACAGAGGTCAGCAGTCGAGTCTTGCCAATACACAGTGAACCTGTCAGAACTGTAATTCAACAGAACACGGTGTTTACGACAAATCAGATAAAGTGCTTTAAATAAAAAGCTTTTAATAAACAGCTGAAGTTGTACTTTTTGTGTAAGTGTGTTTCACTGCACGGATTGGGTTAAATGTGTATATGGAAAGTAATCTAAATTGCAAAATTCTAAATTCTAAAACCACACAACTTCAGATCCTTAAGCCTTGCTCGATTTGTGCCTCTTGCCATGACCCGAGGAAGATAAGCATCAAGTCTCTTTCCTGTACTCACTCCCAAGTAGTGGAATAAGACTTAAAACTCACCTCTATACCAAACATTTAAAATAACTCACTAACATTCTTCCTCTTAAAAAAACATTCCACAATGTTTTTTTTAGATTTTCTATTTTAAACTGTTTTCTACTTTAACTAAAGTACAATAATGTTTACTACTATGGAAGTACTTCTGTAAGTCGCTGTAAGATAAAAGCGTCTGATAAATGCTGAAAATGTAAATATACTTTTAAAACATTACCCTGCTTTATTTCTGTGTCTAGTGACAGTCGGCGTCTCACTGCTGTATTTGTACTCTCCTCAGCATAGTCTGGGTACATTCCAAGCCTCCCTGTCAAGCCAGGAAAGCAAAACATAATTACTTAATTACTTAGAAGAGTTACTTTGCAAGATGCACAATTTATCTTACCAAGTATGCCGGACAGTATTCAGTATGCTACAGTCACTGGTAAGCAGCTTGCTGTAGGCTGATTATTAGCCTTCACGCAGTGTTTCGTTTAGTTTAAACCTTTAATCCTATTGTGGGTCTTCGAGCAATTTAATAGCAAACATTTTTGTAATCATAAAAAGGTGTATCAATACTTTCTCATTTTTTATTTTAGTGATGATTTTCAATAGCAGTTTTTGTATTAATTTGCAAATATTAATATAAGTTATACTGATCAGGATCAGCGGCTGCAGTAAATGACTGCTTATACTAAGACCCCAACACATAAGCCCACATAAACTAACAGATAAACAGAACAAATGATTAATGTGTCTGTAATATGATCCCTTTTTACCTCTCTGTGGCACTGGGCCTTGTACTGAATCTATTTTTTCCAATGCATATGCAAATGACATCTATTACTTTTTTAATGTTTGTTCTGCATGTAACTGTATTCTGTACAGTAGTGACATGTTAATTTTATTACTGAATTTATTGCCAAGGTTTAAATGTTTGCTGAGTCAAATTTGGTCTATAAGGTAGTTGTAGTTGGCTGCTGCACATATGCTTGCTTCTTGCTTCATTTAGGAGAGTGCTGTTCCCGTTAATGCTAAATAAAATATAGATTTTAATTCTGTCTCTGGAAGTCATTACTCTTGAGAATCCTTTTCAATTCACCACAAGTCAATCAAGTCCATATCTGACAGTATCTGACTCACGAGGTGATTCTTTATCGTAACTCATGTTCTCCATTTTTCTCCATTAGCTTAGATTTTGGGACTCAGCATTCCAGTGTCCTGGCTTGTGTCTCAATAGATTGGTGGACTGAGTAGCTGATTGTTGGACACACCAAGTGCTTATAAAATAGGAACATTGAAGAAATGTTTGAGATTCACTGCTGTAATTACATTTACCATGAAGCCTTTCTCGGACCATCAGACTTCTACCAGTTATCGGCACTTTGTTTTCTGTATAAGTAGACAGGTCAACCTGAAACACACTCAAAAATAAATAAATACACTGATATATAATGTAGCCTATTTGCTTTGATCCTATAAAATGACGTACAGAGTTGGGAAAAACCTCCTCCACCAGCTGCTGGATGATTTTGCTGGGTGGGGACAGCACTGAAGCTTTACAGTGAGATTCACAAACTTCATGAACAGTACTGAGATTTACTCGGCGATGGGCAGCATCCTCACACATACTCAACAGGAGGCAGTTTAGAGAGTCACTCAGCTGAATGGGCTGCACAAGAGAACACATAATTTACTTCTTCTTTTATATATTTTTCTCAAAAGTATTAAAATGTTCATTAAATCAAAATTATACAATCAACACAATTCATGTCTAATACAAAATATTTCAAATTCTACATTTATTTAAAAGCTTTTTGGTTTAATACACGTACCCACCTGTGCTTGCCAAATATAATGATGTTAAGAATAATTTTACTTTCTGTAATTTCAAAGAGCATCGTGTGATGTTACTAAATGCTTGGCTTTCTCTGTCTATAAATGATTAGATTCAACAAATGTGAAGTCAGCTAAGTGTAAATCAACATCGAGGATAAACAACACTATTTAATTAACGAATTTAAACTTTAAAAAGCATCATATTCAAAACAAAGCAAAATCGAAGCATTTTTACTAGTGAACTTAGACATTTGGTCCTTCTAAATGATTGAAGATACTATAACAGGACTACTCAGACTACTTTTCCCATGTAGCTGTACTAACCTGATGTTGAGGAATGTGAAAGTCAACTGACCAATAGAGAGTCATCCCAAGAGAGTAAACAATCATCTAAAAATAAATAAAGAAATTTAAAGTGACTATTTGGATTTTCAATACTTGAACGCTGGATTTCAGCACATTTTATAAGGCCCCTTGACTATTTTAGCTCCTATCAAAACATGTTTATCACTTGTGGATTTTTCCGGACAATTTCTGGTATAGTTAATATCAAATAATATTACATGTTTTTAATATAATTTCATAGACTGACAATCTTTTCTACCCAACCTCCTGTTAAAATGACACCATTGTGGGTACAGTCTTTACTTTTTCTGTATAAAGAATCTGCACATAAAATTATCAGGTGCAGTAGCTGCCATTGCTCTGGACCCCCAAGATTGTAGTAGCCATGAGGGTTGAGATATGGGTTGCCACAGATTATGGATACAAATCCTAGCAGCCACTATATGGACTTTGAGCAAGACCATTGACCTTCTTGACCTACGGGGGTGCCATATAATGTTTGCTTTACAGAAAAAGAATGCAAATGTGCTGAACATGTATTCAATAAGAATAAGTATAAGAAAAAGTCAAACTGGGACCTTGAAATCTTAATGACTTAAAGAATCTGATGCCAGATATTACGCAGTATTTTTTTCATATGCTCTTTACATTTATTTATTCGTACAATGCTTCTATAAAAAAGTACTGAACAGTAATTATTAAGAACTCCCACTTAGAATTCTATGTAATAAAAACCACACCAACCTTCTCTGTTCCCAGTTTGGTGCACGTAGCTCTGCCATGAAGCATCTCTGGTGCAGTAAATGCACAGGCGTCTTCCTTCATTGCACAGTTTTTAAAAGCTAGCGAGCCACTTGCGGATAACAGCAGTGACATGGGAGTTATGATGCTGCAGATGTTGCTCTGTCCTACATAAAGCAAAATCGCTCAGCATATAAACTGACAACTGAATCTGGGGCCTATAATTTGACTTTGTTTCGAAGGGGATTCACGTACCTTTACAGGATAGATCGAGGAGTGTTTCGACTGAGGCAAGCAGGAGCAACCAGACTTCATCCTCCTTGAGAGGTCGTCCTCTGGCCTCCAGCACTTCCGCCAGGGTCACAAATGTGCTGCTCATTCTTTCTGAACACTTGACAGACTTCTTGGTGGACCAAATCTAGCTCACTAAATAAAGTCATATTGCAGGGTGAAACAGACTTAAAACAAACTGACTTTCTTAGTTTAAAAAAAAATTTCAATCCCAGATCATTTTAGTAGTATTATTATCTCTACTAAATTAACCAGTTGATCAAATAAACATTGCATTAAGTTTCCAGTCAACCATATGGATGTCTCTAAACACATTGTCTGCTTAAGATAATTTGAATGAACATGAATAAACAACACTGCTTCTCTTTTTGCGGTAGTTCAGGTCTCATCTTTTGACACTCGACTGGACTGTGCTGTTCAGGGGTCGGATGTTCCCTCACGCCAGGTACATTAGGAAATGAAAGTTTTTTCTAAAGGCACTACAAGACAGGTAAACACGCTTCATTTTGCACTGTAAAGTAAAATATATTTAGAAAAATGACGACGTGTGTCTTAAATTTGTAAACTGTAATAATTATGCGCATTCTGTGCATAAATTATTCCCTACCTGCCTATCTACTTTGCCTGATTGTATAACTGCTAATATACTTTCATCCATATATTTATATGACTATATGTCATATGTCGTGTTTTCATAATAACATATTGCGAACAAATTATCTCATTGTGTTTTGTCCCTGATGTTTAGTGCATTCAAATATGCAGATACTTAATATTTGTATTGAAGAACTGAAGAAACATCAGCCGAATTATACCTAAGATTAATTATACTAATAAAACATATGAAACCTAACATAAACATAATTTAACAAGTTTAGATTCCCTTTTATGCTGCTATGTGTAAGCCATTAATTTATAATTACTGTATTTAAGGACATGTTGCTGGAATTATATCAACAGCTCAGTGAGCAACCTGTCTTTACAATAGTGAACATTTTCTCCAGCCCTGTAGGGGGAGCCTTGTAAGAAAATCAACCAAGAGAGCGGGGCCAACACATTTGCACTAAAATATTAATTACATTTATATTTGACATTACATTTAATGGGCACTTTTATCCTAAGTACTTTACAATTACAACAATAACATGGAACACTATTTTGAGCAATTGAGGTTTGATTGAGGTTGGCTCAAGGATCCAATAGTGGCAACCTGGTGGAAGTTGGGTTTGTACCCAGTGAGCTATCTATATTTAGCCCAGTAACTTGATCCCAAAAACCATCACTGATCTAGAATTTAACCCTTAAATACAATACTTATTAACATATTAAAGTCACTTATACACGTCAGAAACACTTTCAATATACTCGTGTATACATTTTGCACAAATGCTGTACTTGCTGTAATAAGTCTTGTAGTGTAAAACTATTAACAGTATCATGTTTAAAAATCATTTGGCAATTTAAATTTAGTTTGTAATATAATTATTCTGTCATTTATTGTAGATTTACTGTCATTTAATGTAGGTTTAGTAAAAGCCACTATCAGGCAACACAATTATAGCTTCAAACCTATGAATTGCAATTAATTAATAACTTGAGAAGATTTGGAACATTGAATTTAATCATTTAACAAAATGAAAACGACTTTACCTTTTTGCATAGCATGTCTATTGAAGTTTTCTTGGTGTTGTTTATCGTGAACAGGATTTCAGGTCCTAATCCTTAGTTTCGTTTACTTCTGTAACCAAGTGCGCACACACACACACAGACACACAATGCACTGTCTACATTAAGTCCTCATTACAGAGCCTGTATGATATTACAATGACTGGAATCTTGTGCTGGACGTGTATGTTTATGTCAACATCCTGTAAAATCTGAAAAGGTTGTTGCTTGTATAATTGTTGCATTTTAATGGATCTATAGTTAGACTGCCACCCTAAGAACTCAATTGGATTAGAATATCCAGGTCAACAGAATGACTAATGGTTGAAGATCTCAAAGGAAGTCTAATGCAACTAATTTTTAACATAGTACTGTGCCAGTAAGTGTACTAGGCCATGAAAATAAATATTGTATAATAGAATAAATAATACCTGCATAAATGTATATATGGATGATTGACTGCCACAATTCTAACACTATAAACAACAAAACTGTAGAGCACCAACATAAGTAGGACTGTTGCATCACAGCAAGAAGGTGATGGGTTTGATCCCATTGCTGATTTTGTACGTGTTATAATTACAATTTGCATGATCATTACAATTAAAAGCAATTTAAATAACATATTTATCGAGCTGTCGGTGGGTGTAATGGATGTGTACCCTGACAGCAAGAAGGTCATAGGATTGATTCCCAGATGGGATGGTCTGGGTCCGTTCTGTACAAAGTTTGCATGCTCTGTGTTTCTGTGTCTGCATGGATTTCCTCTGGGAACTCCGTTTTCCAACCAGAGTCCAAAGATATGCAAGTCACTAAAACTTACACATGACTCTGTTTGATATAAAGCTTGTAAAGTGATTAAGCTTGTGTAATTACTATTTCTGCCATGAAAGTGGTCAAAATGTAAACATGGCATTAAAATCCTAATAAAAAATTATATATATATATATAATTATATATAATTACAAATATGATTTTTTAATATGTTGTACACATAATTATTAATCTCAATGATCATAATATAAATAAAAATAAAATACATAGCCAGATGTCTATCTTTATGTGTATAAGCAAGAAGGTCCTGGGTTCGATCCCCAGGCAGGCCTGTAAAGGTGTTCCTGTACCTGCGTGTCTTTCCTACCACCGTCCAATGACATGAAAGTGAGAGTAAATACCGTGACTGTCACAACCTCTGTGTTTGCGCGTGTGTGTGCGCGTGCGTGCGTGCGTGCGTGCTCCGTACGCTGAAAGCGGTTGGTCGACACCGGGCAGCGCGTGATGCTACGGAAGCGCGGAGAATCGATGACGTTGAGCGCGAAGTCGCGCGCGCTTCATGCGAGGTCTGCTGGTCTGTGTGGAAGCGCTGTGTGCGCGTGCGTGTGTGTTTGCGCGCGCCCTCGGGACTTGTTTTATCCAGTCAAATAGCTAAACACGCCATTTAGCAATAAAGTGTTTATTGTGTCGCCTTTAGAAGGCTGTGCAGGGAAAGACGGAGCTAATAAGTGAAGTGTGAGCGGCGGCAGGTAAGGGGCGCTTTATATACATACCCGCTTTACCGGCGGTATTGTTTGGCTGGGGGGGGGTGAGGGAGGGAGGGAGGGAGGGGATGGAGGGTGTGTACAGCGCCCAGCTGATTCTCTTGTCTTACCGCTGACTAATGTCACAACCGACTTGTCATTTCAGTTCGGCGGGATTTGTTGTGTTTTTGCCGTTTAGCCGCTAACCGCGGGCGCTCAGACTTGCTTTCGTTATAAATGCCGGTTATATTTTGATGCTAACTGTGCTAGCTGATAGCCGATAGCTTCTATATAGTGAGAGCCGCTGTTCGTGCTCGTCTGGGATTGTGTATTGTTCTGTCGAATCAGAGCAATTTACTTGCATCGTTGTTCAGTCCATGCAGTACAAAAGTCCAAAAAGTCGGTCTCTTGTATTTGTAGTTCTAGTTAAAACTACAAATTAGACAGTGTAGTCCGGTATCTTCCTTTACAACCCCTAACCAGAGATCTCTTGTGTTCACCCTCATCTTTACTCCAGCTGAACTAAAGAGGATCTCTTGCACCTGCCAAATGAGAAATTATACATGCATATCTATCTATCTATCTATCTATCTATCTATCTATCTATCTATCTATCTATCTATCTATCTATCTATCTATCTAT
>JAOTRQ010068418.1:0-12713 GCA_028565875.1 Hoplisoma paleatum
TGTGTGTGTGTGTGTGTGTGTGTGTGTGTGTGTGTGTGTGTGTGTGTGTGTGTGTGTGTGTGTGCATGCTTGTGTGTAGAGGATAACAGAAGAGATGTGGAATTAGCCCTGGCAGCAGAGAACTCTAAGCTCAGACAGGAAGTGGAAGCACTCAGTAATCGGCCACCATCTTTCATAATACAACAAACTGCTCAGGTAAACCACAGAATAGATCAGAGGTGAAAAGAGTACTAGAATATTGTACTTTGAATATTTGAATATTGTTAAGTACTATTTTTACTTATTTATGAGTATAAAGTTACTACTACAAAGATGGTTAATTTTTCATGTTTTTTTAGACTTGGGGAGCACAAACCAGTGATTATTTGTGAGAGTTGTTTTTAATGGCATTTTTAGTCACATATAACATGCAAAACTTGCTGCAAAAAAGGTTTATTGTTACATTTTTTATCCTGATTTTAATATGGATTGTCAAATTGTCATGGCTCAAAACTACTGCATCTTATTAACTAAATTTCCAAAATCTGATTTTGTTATTTACTTAGTAACAGATCTGAATTCAAATGTAGTTGGTTACAACTAAATAAATGAAGATGAATGCACAAGTACACACACAAACTAAAAAGTACTGTATTAATAAACTGAATTAGTTAATTTCCACCTCTGGAATAGACAGTGCTGTGGAAATGCTGCCAGCCTCTTGCCTTAAAAAAGACAATTTGAAAATAAATTGTATTGTATATTGTATATTGTAAAATATGACACATTTATATAACAGTATTATATATTTAATAAACCTGCTGTACTGAAACACTATAAGCTCATTATTTAATAGGGGTGACATTTGTATATATTATAGCTTATAATTCCATAAAATTTTCTGAAAGAATAGTTACTAATTGTTGATGTTGTGTTTAGCAGCATTTTGCAGACAGTGACAGGCTAAAGCTGTTGGATCAGTTAGAGAGAGCAGAAGCCTGCATACGTGTGTTGGGGAAACAGGTATGTTTGATTAAAGCCACAATAATAAATAGGTCCCAAATGTTAAAACTCCTGTTTCACTCTTTTCTCCATGTAATGTAGTCCAATATATAACTACATTACATGTCTGTTACAACTGTTATGATGTATTTTCCTTTGATTAATTTCGTTGTTTGTATAATTATGATGCTATATAAGAGACATAGAAATATAATTTGTAAAATAATGTGCAAATATGACGTTAAAACAATGTCCAGGTGATGCAAAAACAAAACTTGTTGCTAACAATCTTGTTTTTACCTTTGACAAAAAAATATTGTACATCTAAACATTTAATTGTAAATACACAATAATAAAACAAAAAATAGGATTATACCAATTGCATTAATACAGTATGCTTTTTATATAGAACATAACAACATTGCAGGGACAGTGTAGCCTAGTGGGTAGAGCGTTGGGCTAGGAACCCAAAGGTTGGGGGTTCAAATCCAGGCTCTGCTACAGCCAAGACCCTTAACCCTGTCTGCTCCAGGGGCGCCGTACTATGTACATACGTACTACGTACTGCGGTTGACCCTGCGCTCTGACCCCAACTTCCAGACAAGTTGGGATATGCGAAAAGAAACATTTCGTTGTACAGATACACATCTGTATATGTGTAATGACAAATACAATTTGATTTGATAATGTTGAATTCATGTATAGTTTTAGTTTGTTTAAAGCATATCATTTTTAAAGCAAATCACATTTTATTTTTTCTATTAGCTAGAGGAGAATGCCAAGCAGTGGGGTAAAGAAAAGCAGGAGCTGTTGATCAAACTCAGTGAATGCAATCATGGATTTGTTCAAGCATCAACCATGATATGGCATAACCCAAAAGTCATCAGTGCAAAGTCGTGACCATGCATATTTGATGTTTTTATAGTATTATATATTTTATAATATATAGTATTAGTTTTTTTAAGAACTGATTATATAGATACATGTGTTGGTTCATCTTCTGACTATAGAAGAGCTTAGTATCAAAGTGTGGCAGAAATCCTGAAATGTGTATACATAAACATTACACAACAAGACCTTATATAAACAAGGCTTATACACACTGTCAAATGCTATAATGCCAAAATCATTTGTTTTAAAAATTATATAACTTATATAATCAGTGTTGTTAGTTTTCTTTACATAATAAGAAATGTATCCAAAGTATTTGTTTTCCATGTCAGATTACTTGATAATATGTATCATATTTTTTGGTGCTTGCTATCAACTGCTGTGTAGAGGCTTTATGGTTAACATGATGGGTTTTTCAGGGACCAGGATGAGCTCAAATGTGCTTTTCACCTCCTTCTGTCTTTGCTGTCTCTCAATCGTGAAGTTCTCTAGCATCTGGGAAAGCAAGATCATTTACATATTTCTATTTGTCCCTACCAAAAGAACAACCATAATTCATGAACCTAATATGCACAGTATCGTTAAGAACACAAGTCAAATTATAAAACTACACCAGTAACAATTGAATCACACATATCTCATAGTGAACAAAGATTCCAATTGAAAATGTTCACTAATGTAAAAATTTAGCCAAAGGAACTCACATGGATAAGGAAAAGCTGCATTTCTGTTTCTGCAATTCTTCGACCAAGGCATTGGCGAGGGCCAAATCCAAAGCCCAACGCCCTAAAGTAATGTCTCTCATTTCTCAGCCAGCGAGAAGGCAGGTACTGCTCTGGTCGAGGGAATATATGATGATCTCTGCCCATTGCGTACAATCCCAGCTGAACCAATGTCTGACAAAACACGCAATGGCAAAGGTGTGACTTAGTGTAGCTTATATACTGCAAAATCCTTGCAAGTTTATATACTAAGAAGAAACATTTTATGAGTTGTATTTCAGATTTATAACTCACCCCTGAGGGAATGTGAAAGTTTTGGATCACTATGTCCTCAGTGATATATCTTTGCAGGCTTACTGCAACTGGATGTAGCCTTCAAAAAAATTGTAGTTAGTAATGGTATGTTTCAGCCTGTAATAATGTAGTAATTGATTAGATCCATTTTCTATCCCATTCCCCATACATTCTTGAATACATTATTTCTGTTATATCCTATTACATTAGTCTTTACATTGTTTTTAACACTTATAATTTTAATTGTGTATGATTTCTGAATAATGTATTCTTTTTCCCTTCTCTGTGTCTGCGCACATACCTTAGCGTCTCTTTCAGTGCACCTTTGACCAGTGGTACCATTTTAAGCATCTGTAGTGTGTCTCCATGTGAAGCAGAGCGAGCAGCGATAATCTCTGCTCTCAATTCCTCCTGGAGATCAGGGTTTCGTGCCAACTCATAGAGAGTCCACAGCAGAGTGATGGATGTCTAAAACAAGCAAACCTATCAGTGGGATCACCAAATAACAGGGTTTTTGTCTATTACACTTGTTTACATTTAAGCTATTTTCTGCAAGTCAAAATCAAGCATGTCAAATCCAAGTAAGGGTTGGATTTAAGGAGTCTTTTTTTGCCACTGTGCATTTATCAACATTCTAGACACATAAATTCTTGTGCAGGGCTCTCTTAAAGTCAGACACTACAAACTCTACAATACAAAGAAGTATAAAATACTACACAACACAAACACTAGACAAAAGGTGGTAATATGTACATGTATTTTTATACAAAAGGCATTTTTGACTAGTAGAATAGTAAACAGGCTTGTCCTTGTGATGTTCCTGAAGTGTGAAAAAGAGGAAGGGGAGAGCTATGTGGGAATATTGCACATTTTGGGAGGGGAAAGAGAACTGACTGTAATGGAAGTAAAACCTAGACTCATCTGATCAATAATCCACTACTTGAACCATTAAGCCACTATGGCCCAATGCTGTTAAATAAAAGCAGACAGTAAACATACATGCAAAGTTTCAACAAAGTTTCATCCATCATGTGATGTAACTAAAGCAAATTAAAGTGAGGCCCACCGTTCTGTTCCTTTTTCATCAGCCATTCCACTGCTGAAAGAGCCTACGATCATGCCAGTCAATTTTCTATTATATTTGTATTTTCTATTAAGATTATATTTATCACAGCAATTTTGGCATAATGTTTAATATTTACACAAAGGAAACTTTAGACAAATAGTTAGTAAGACTACATGGAGTACCACTGTGCCCTGCATAAACTTAAATTGTTGTTATTTAGGTTTTTATCTTACTGTATCCACTCCTCCAGCCATCAACTCAGTCACACTCGCTTTGATTTCTTCAATGGACAACCGGTCAAGCATGAGAAGACTTGCCAACACTCCAGGGTATTTACCCTGTTCTCCCGGGTTCTTTCTCAACTGCCTGTAGATGTTCTGAATACAGTTGTCAGCTTTGAATGAATATAATAAAAATATTATTAAGGTGACATTATTACAACAACATCAATTGCATATATAGTTACAAAGAATACAGGATAATCCACAATATGGTAATCAATTTTTTTTCAGATCAGACATACAGTATATGAATATACTGGTTAATTTAACTTGTGCAGCAGGAGACATATCTGCGCCCATCCCTCCATTCATCCACCCACTATCTAATTTTACCATTGCTTAGTCTTAGTTATGGTCATGGTGGGACAAACACTGGGTGAACGTACTAGACACGCACACAAACACACAGTATAAATGACTTAATAAATACATTTTAAAAGAATATTTGTATTTTTTTATTAATATTCTTCCTGCCTTGGTTGAAGATTCCATCCCAGGCATCCACGTGGTCCTTCCAAACCTTAGCTCCGAGTCTGCGCAGCAGGGCAGGGGGGATGTACAGCATGGGACAAGTGGTCTTAAACATCTGTGTAATGCAGTCAATGAAGTGCTGAGCATCAGGATCGATATAGTCCAACAGCAGCCCCAGTCGTTCTCCATACAGTACTGCACTTACAGCTGATCACAAATGCAAATCACCAGACAGCTAATAAACATGCAGGAAACTCAGATTTACATTAATAGTCTTGGCACAGTTTGGCAACTCACATATTTTGTCTGTTTTCTGTTAAGTGCTAACCATTATCAAAGTACCTACAATAAGCATGCACCTAAAAGCAAAGTAATTGGAGAAGAGTAATTGGACCAGTCTACTGGTTGACACATTTATTTTTTTTATTTTTCCTATCCTCTTTTACCTGCAGATGTTGAACCATACAGCACTATAAGATGTGCTGATACTGTCCTGGTTTTAGACCAGATACTGTCCTGGTTTTAAGACCACAGTAAATATTTAGCAACATCTCTAATAGACTTGATTTGTAGTTTGCTCCCAATTTGCTCCCAAATTCTCCCAATTTATCCTAGTCAGTCTGCTGCTGTGGATCAGTAGTGCTGCCCAAGGAGGGGGTACCTTGACTGAAAACCACTCCTTCCGATGTGTGTGCAGTCTACTGATTTTTTGCATGGAGAGCTTTCTTACAGACTCGTCTACTTCTGTACAGGCACCTTGGGCATCCAGGATCCATGCACAGCACCAACTCACTATCTCAGATCTTTAAAAACGTATACTATAGTACTTGAACTGTTGTATTTGAGCTTACTTGAGTAATAAAAAAAATATTACAATTTTTTTTTTCAACCACCAGTGGTGGGAAAATATTTGAAGCAATAACGTAACAAACTATACTTCTCTCATACATATTGACCCTAGAACACTAACGTTAAATTTAGTAACACCATCACTAACTTTATAAACGGTATAAAGTGTCTGATTTAAAAACACAAACACTAACATTGGGTAAATTCCACACATGTTATTCTTTATTACTAATGCCGGGTGATAATCACTCAAACCCGTGCCTCTTAAAAATAACATAGATGGGAGGAGGATATCAACCAAACCATTAATGACATCTATGAGTATCATGAAGTTCCCCAAAGTTCCATGTAACTCAGACAGCAGCAACACAATGAAAATCAGATTACAAAAATTGTGTGGGTCAAAATCGCCCAGCATTAGTGTTGTAGGGTTAAAGTGGTTGCAGATATTATGTCAATCAACAGTTCACTAGAATTCTAGAATAACTTTATAGCAACTTAGAGGAAGTAGCTTGTTCTTCCATGTCTTTTGCCATAGTGCATGGTTAACAGGATCAGCTGCAACTGCACTAAAAACTTTATAATCTACTGAATTAGTTGTACCACAGTTTATTAAATCTTACATTCCAGAGCATACTTGAAGAGTTCATGGGACAAATCTGTTGTCCATCTGTTTTGCCCACTTCTTTCTATCTTTTTATAGACTCTGGCTACAAAGTCCTGGCCCACCTCATCTAGCAGTGGTACAAAGTTGGCCTGCACCTTAGGTGAGATCACCTCCCGGTTCAAAATAACACGGTTGGATCGCCAGTCCTCTCCATCCCTAAACAAACAGAGTAGAGTGAGCTATGAAAGTAAACAAATTAAATGACAACATATTTTAAAATATGAAAAGTCTGACTTAAGAAGAATGCCATATTTCCGGTTCCTGTAGTCTCTGTACGACGTCCATGGTTCTACTCGAAGGCGTTTTGGATAATGACCTTCTGCTTTAAAGAGGATGGCAGCATCCTCAGGGTTGATGATGTTTACACTTTCATAGTATCCAATCTTCTCCCTGAAGTGGGAAATATGCATTTATTTGGACACAACTCTTAAAATATGTATATGCTTACGACTAAATTCCAAACATTATATTCCCCATTTTACTAGGTAAAAAAATTGAAAATTTCCTACTAGATTATTCCAAGGTTATCAGTGTCTGTGTTGTGACTAAATGTTTCAAAAAGGACAGGGTCAATCGATTCATACTTTATTATTTATATTTCATTTTTCATTTTTATCTTGTTCTTTAAAAGATTTTTTTAAACCATAGGTTGGTTTGTGCCTCCCAACATGATTTTATCCAGATATTTGCTACTTTTTTGCAATATATAATATGACGTGTAAGCAGGTTGAAATGAATACGTAAGGACGTAATAACCTGTGATGTACTGGTCCCATGCTTATTAAATTTATTTTAGGTTTATGGCCAGCATCTCACAAATATGCAGTGACTGGTTCAACGATAAAAAGGTTTTTGTAGTTGTTGGTTAAAATAAAAATTCACTACAATTGCACTAAAATTCAAACAGTAAGAACCACTTTAAACACACCACAACCTGCTTTACTGTCTACAAAGCTACACTGTTATGGTGTGTGCTGGTATTGTTCTGCTAAAATAATCATCGACTTCCAAAAAGATCTAAAAAATATGTGGTTCTCTAAAGTATCTACAAACCGTAATTTAGGAATGTTCTTCTGAACTGATTAATAATGCTTTCATTTCAACGTTTAATCTCTCATTTATTGCGAAATGTAAAAAATGTTGATGTATCTTGAACACACAATGAACATTATTTTATTGTATATAATATGGTCACCCAATTACAATAATTAACAAATTACATATTATTGTTTAAAATACATTTTTAAATTTAAATAAATTGGGTTGGTGCTTTCTAAGCTCCACAGATTAATTAGTATTCATTTTACTCACACATTTACACACATAGATTTCATCTAGGTTTTCACATGCCACTGTCAAAACCTGTCTGGAATTTTTTATATATCGGAGACATTTTATGTTACATTATTCTGTGACTATAAATGCTGCATATGTATTTATTTATAGATTGAGTTTTAATTTATTGATTGATTTTAACATCATGTTTTACTCTAAATCACACTGATGACAAAAAACAAGTCAAAAACGTTCACGAACAATTTTGCATCTTCCATTTGAATGAGCTGCATGTTTTCAGACTGTAAGCGCAAACCCATGCAGACGGGGATGCAGACAGGGATAACATTCAGACTCTGCAAAGAAATTGAGGATAATAAAACCCAGAATTTATTTAGTGCTAACCACTAAACCAAATGTGCTACCCTCCGCAAATGTATAAGCCTACACCCCCCCCCCCCTTCAATGATTTGGTGCCCTACTCAGCATAAAAAGCATCATTATCAACTCTACGGCACACTTTATTGGCCATGGTATGAACCCAGCCTGTTATGCCTGCCACCTGTTGTTCCACTTAAAAAAACCTTAGAAACGAAAAATTTTACCTATAAATTGGTCCAAACGTGTTGAAGTTATGCACCATGATGTGATGTATGTTCCTGAAGCCATCAAGTTTCCAGAAGGTGTACAGGTTCCCCATGCTGTTCTTCCACAGTCCCGGAATATCACTGAATGGCCTGACAGTGCTCTCTGAGAACTGTACATCTCTTACAGTAGGTACACTTTGGCTGTGGCATGCCCTTCCCAAAACTTGTCCATCCAGCATGGTTATGGTCCGAACCAGGGGAGCATTTACCACTACACACCTCAGAGCCATCACAAAGCCACTTTCATGTACCAAAAGCAAGTTACACTCTGCTCATCTACTCCTACTTTGTGTCCGTCCCTACTCCATCATTCTCAGGGACAGTCTGCAATCCTGGCTAGGGTCTCTGTTTTTATACACATCTCCTCAGTGCTCAAATCAAGGTTAAAATAGCAGTTTACAGTACACTGCTGACAAAGAACTTGTAAAGCCATAGCAAAGAAGTTTGTAGCTGAACGTGATTATAACCAATAAATAAACTAATGACTAATTTTTACTACTATGATGAATCTGATCATTGTTGTAAGGAGTTTTTTTCCCCAAAAAATAAATAAGGTCAGGCTCAATAATAGCAAGGCTAGTGGTCTGAACATTGCAAAGTATAGATTAAGTTTAAGATTTGTATAAGGTAGCTTAATGTTAGCTCGTTTTCAGACCTGTGGGCAAACGTTGTTCTGAGCTAAAATTAGGCAGAAACAGGATGCCAGAAAAAAAGTGCACCCCATGTAGAGGGTATTTCTGTAGAATTGAGAGAAATACGTAGTTTCTTTCTCAGTAGCTGGCTTCACCCTGCTTCCAAACTTATCTTCTAAACTTATCTCCCTTCTATGAATTGATTTTAAGTTTACATTTTTGCCGTTATCCAAAGCAACATACAATTACAATAGAACGCCAATTTGAGTAATGTGGCAACTTGGTGGTTGTGATGTTTGAACCTGTGTCCTAGTGTCTAGCCGGACACAGGTAAAGATCTTCCATTTTGTATGTCTTCTAAGTGGTGCCCAAACTCTTGTGTGGTCTCCTGACTAAATACTGTTTCTAACGCTGGTTCTTCTTCTCTTCTACTTATATCCTTCTCTCCAATGCACATAGTATCATAGATAGATAGAACTTTATTTATCCCTTTGGGTGGTTCCCTTAGGGAAATTGAGGTCCCAGTAGCTTCATAGTTACACACAAGAAAAAGTTAAATAAGTAAGTATACATTAAAACGTTAAGAAACTAAGTATTAAGTAAAGTAATAAAAGTAATAAAAACTCTTTTGTCTCTGTACATAAAGTGTATATAAAAGTATAATGTGCATTAAGATTTTTAATAGATGTATGTATTGCATTTATGTGATAGTTCAGTTAGCTGTTATTCTTCTTCCCAATTTCCACCCTGTTAACCCTTCTCCCCCCCAATCATACACCAGACACCATGCTTTCAATTAGCTTTCATGCATTTTGCTTTGATGATGGACACAAATATCAGTGGTGAGACCTTGTGAAAGCTTTTTCCATAAACATCTGCGTGTAGGCATACAAGGCCACTGGATTTAAGGTCAGTCAGTGCAACATCAAAACACACATAAGCTTCAAAAAAAGTGCTGGACAAACCTGATGAAATGCCAGAACATTATATATCACAACATCACCATGCAATAGTCATCCATTTAACCAGGAATTATAATATTTACAGGCTATTTCATATTTATTTGGCCATGAATACTCTGCAGATTCCTAACAAGTATAATAAATAAAGGTTCAATAATGTGCTCACTAGGACACATTGGTTCTATATAATGAATACGAAGACTTTTCAGTTTTTTTATATGCATTCAATATCCCACATGGATATTTTACATTTAAACTCAATCAATAAAATGATTATAATTATTTTATTATTATTTGTGCCATTTGGGTGGTCATAATGTTTTGCTTTATTTGGTGGTCATAATGTTTTGCTTTGTTGGGGTGGTCATAATGTTTTGCTTTATTTGGTGGTCATAATGTTTTGCTCCTTTGGGGTGGTCATAATGTTTTGCTCTGTTGAGGTGGTCATAATGTTTTGCTTCATTTGGTGGTCATAATGTTTTGCTCTTTTGGGGTGGTCATAATGTTTTGCTCTGTTGAGGTGGTCATAATGTTTTGCTTCATTTGGTGGTCATAATGTTTGGCTGAAGAAAACATTATGACCACCCCAACATATCAAAACATTATGAGCACCAAATGGAGCAAAACATTATGACCACCCCAACGGAGCAAAACATTATGACCACCCCACGTGTACAAAATTAGATTATTGGTGCTTTACTGCCACCACATGACCATTTCAGAAACGTTATATTCTCCACAACTTTGTAAATAGGCCATAAATTTGAATTTTAAATGTTGCAAAGCTTGACAAAGTCTAAACTGCCAGAGATGTTGTCGAAGTTTTGTGCTGATGGTGCAAATGGTTATTGAATTAAGAAGGATGTTTCCAAGAATCTGAAAGCCAAACAGAATCAAACCTAGCCCTAAACATTATAAATATAAAAATCTCTATCAGGCTTGGTGCAAATAGGGCAAAACATTCCCGAGTTGTGGCCATTTCACTCATATAAACCATGCACTTACATTCTTTAAAAAATTATTATTTACCTAAACTACAGATTAATTGTCAAAAAGCAGCTGAAATTATAGTTAACATTTTAATCGATGCAGGTGCCCATTTATCATAGACTGTAAGTTATTAAATAGAAGTAAGATTTCACGTTTCAGCTAATTCGACTAATTCACAAAAATCTAAGTGGGTAAAGCTTAATAGTTCTATGTACCTTCTAGGTTTGGCATGAACCAAAGAATCAGAAAAGAGTAGTTTGCAATATTTAAAAATCAGGTTTACTAGAGCCGAACTGCAAAGCGTTTGTATGCTCTACAACGCCACCTTAAGGCAGATTAGGCTGATTTGTTGCATCTGAGTAGTGGTGGGAATTTTGTACCAGGTGACCAAGTTTCATGTTTCTGACATCCTTTAACAAAATCAAATCTGTTCAGGTTTCAGAGGGTTTTGATGAGCCTAATGAGAGTTTCAAGTTTCATGGCACAGTTCAGGTCTCCCTGCACCTTCAGTCTGCCAGTGCTATATGCAGCAATCGGCCGCAAAGTGCCTTTAAACATGGCCATTAAATCCTCTTCACTCATATTCAGAGTCACATCCGGCTGGCTGGCCTCACCCACACCGGTTGATCCACTATCTGAAGAATAAGAGAGAAACAAACAAAACTATTTAAGAAAATCAGTTTTTTTTTCATTTAATTAATTTGTTCCATACTGTTTTAAATAATGAAACGCGCCATTATAGTGTAAATGAAGGCTCTCGGACACCCTTGTGGTCTGAAGATTAGACGAGTCAGCTCCCGGAACACATTACTCACTAATTATGCTTTACAATAAACAGTAGGTGCACTATTGAGGGAGACTCCCCCAGCAGAGATCAGGAGTGACAATTCAGCTTGGTGTTAAAAAGAGTGCACTATTAATGTGTTTGCCACACAATAAAGTGCAAGGAATCATAAATATATGTCAAATTAATTAGAATTGCAAACTAGATTCGAAATGGACAAAATAAAAGAAATCAAAAATCAAATGAAACTACAAATCAAAAATATGAATAACAAGATTAATTGACAAATAACTAGCAAAATTAGACTTTTTAGCAGCACATGACTAACAGCATAACAATACAAGCAGCATTGAATCTAAAATATACAGCCATGTTAATGGATATGTATTTATTGTATAATTAGGCTTTTTAATTATTAATCAGTTACCTTCCTTATCCCGTACAGGTCATTATCTCTTTGAATAATGTTTTAGACTAAAACAGAGCCTGTTAGGGGAAGCAAAGCCGCCCCTACTATAGGAGGGATTTTTATCAGTTTGTTGAACAGGCAAAATGATTTATATTGCACTCACTCTGTGTTAGATCCACATAGTAGCTTTTCATCTGGCCAGTACTGGTGCTGATGTGAAACTGAAAACATGCTCCTATTTGTCCAACCAAACTTTCAGACAGAACTTCCCTCACTGCTGTTAGGAGCTCTTCTAAACTGTTGCGTCCAGTCACTGTCGCCTCTGCACTCAGCTCATCAGTGTAAGTTACTGTATCTTTACAAAACAGACCATATAAATAAAGCAACATTGTTCTTAATTGAATGATATAGTTTAACAATAAGTATGTGAAGTACTTAATGTGTTCACCTTTGGCAGATTTGGAGGCTGCTGCATTTTGCAGAAAGTGCATGGCAAGTTGCTGAATGGGCCCTGTGAGGCTTTCAAGGCCAGGGACAGAAGGAGGCATAATAAACGACCCTGAGTGAGGCGCATCTGCATTTCGAAGTACACTTTCCAAGGACAGCTCTACCCGATCCACCTCCAACCCCCAAGCCTTGGTCAGCTCATTTATGTCCATCTGAAAAAAAAGTGTTAGAATAGACCAGGGGTCACCAACGTGGTGCCCGCGGGAGGACCTCATGAGTCGCCCGCGGGCCTGTTCTAAAAACAGCTCATAATAGTAAAAGTTACCAATGAATTGCATTTTTTTT
>JAOTRQ010068438.1:0-12709 GCA_028565875.1 Hoplisoma paleatum
TTCCTGCGACTAATCGACCAATGGAATTTGTCCGACTAGTAATTTTTTCGGTCGACCAACGAATAATCGATTAATTGTGGTCAGCCCTACTGGATAGTGATGGTTTTATCCCCCCGCTTTGTGTGAGGTTTCCTCCTCACTATTGTTTTAGGTAGAAGTAACTACTGTTTTGTCTTTGTTTAAAGTTGGGAGTGATGACCTACAACGACCTGTCCAAACATAGCCCAGAGACGCAATCTGCAGTGGAGCAGGAAGTAAGAGTCCTTCTGCAGGTACAATGCTCGCTTATTTCCTTTCACACTCCAACAGACGCTTTAATATGGTGATCGCTGATCTCACGTTACTGTCGTCATTTCTGCCAATCTATTTCCTAGGATTCGTACGAGCGAGCTCGGAGACTCTTAAAGACGTACAGCAAAGAGCACAAGAAACTGGCCGACGCTTTACTCACATATGAGACTTTAGACGCTAAAGAAATTCAGATGGTCCTGGAGGGCAAATCTTTGGACCCCAGATGATGTCCAGACAAACGATAGATTAGATGGATTAAATAATATATTGTGCATTTTATTGTCAAAATGTTCAAATGTTTTATAATGTTCCTGCATCATCGATGTACATAACTATTTATGTCAATGTACTTTTGTGCTTTTAAACCAACTGTCATCAGTTTAAGCTTTTACCCAGATTATTATTATTATTAGTTTATTATGTTTCTGGTCTTTCCAGTCTTGCAGCTCAGCTAACTGACCTGTCAGACGTGGTCACGCAAAAGTCACTGCAAGTTTTTACTTTACAGGACTTGTGATCGGTAGAATGCTGGTTCCAGCTGTTCCACCACCACCAAGTTGTCATGGTTGGGCCCTTGAGCAAGACCATCAATCCTCAGTTGCTTGTAGTATTTCTGCTAAACCTCCGTAAACGGCCTTAAATATTAAGCACAAACGTTCTGTACCTAATTCTAACTTGAACGGTAAAGCAGGTTTGATGATCCCAAACTAAAACGTCCACACCGTACTAGACCACGAAAGCAAAGCAATCTTCTGCCGGAATGTTTTTGTACTGTTGGGTATAAAATGTTCAACCTCGTGTCTGCAATCTTTCCTCTGGGAGTTTCTAAAGAACTGGAGATCTAAATGGGTCGAGAAATGTTTTAACTGTTAAATCTGTGTACTGAGGAATCATGTCTAACATGTTTCTGTCCCACCAGGAATGAAACCAAAGTGTAGAAACATGATATTAAAATACAAATAAATAAATTACCTGCTGCAAAAAAGTAATCATGTTGGAATAAAGCGTTGCAATTAATAAAACATTGATATCTTATCCGTATATCCGTTATCCAGTTTTGCCACTGTTTAATCTTATTTAGGGTCACGGTGAGATACACTGGGTGAATACACATGAACATATCATCAGTCTGTGCCAGGAAACCAGAGTACCTGGAGGAAACCCAAACAAACAAGGAGAAAACATGCAAACTTCACACATAAACATTTCTTGCTGTATGGCGACATTTCTGTTTTTAAAACGACATGCAGCTACCCGGGTGATTTCTGAAGCACTTTCCTGAAAATACAACACAAACTTTTTATCTCTCTCTATTTTACCCCTTCAGTCGACTTCGACCTTGGGTTACTTTGTGGGCCGTTACCGATCCCCAGAGTATCTCGGCAATTACATTTTACGGGGTAGGTTGCCAGGTCTTTCCCCGACCCTGTAACTCTACAGGGGTCTTGTGTGTGACTACGGGACAATTTACATATTTCCAATCAACCTAGTGCATGTTTTTGGATTGTGGGAGGAAAACGGAGTACCCGGAGGAAACCCACGCTGACGGGGAGAACATGCAAACTCCGCACAGAAAGTCCCCAGCCCGACCCGGGGATCGAACCCGGGACTTCTTGCTGTGAGGCGACAGCGCGGAACCACTCAGCCACCGTACCGCCAAACACTTTTTATTATAATTTAAATAAATATCCAATTATAGTTCAAGCTTAGAACTCAAAGTTCGGATTATTTAGACTTTTCTTCCTGCCGGTATGAACTAAAATGTGTTTAACATCTGATTTTAATTTGCTTTATTTATTTCTCCTCAGAACTTCTGATATGTTTTAAGAAGTCTGTATTTCCCTCGTGTCCAGTCACCATAGACCTTTGCTGGCGACTCAGTCAGTACCCACGTAAAGCTGTTCACGTTTGCTGAACACAAACAACTACGAGTTATTAAAGTCTGATGAAAATCTACTGACGTGAAGGTGTAGTCTTTCCAAAATTGGAAAATAACCGACTATTAGACTCGGTCTATAATGGAACTGCTGGCACCACTTCAGATACGTATTGTACTGTGATTAGTGCCTTTTATTAAAATAAGGAAGCGAATGTATCGCTTACAGAAGTGATTCTTTGAGTTTTATTATCTGGGATTATAAAATCATGATTCTTCTAGCTGCATAATTGCTCCTGTTGGAGAAAAGAGCTGAAAATGGCCCATAATAACGTTTCAACGTTGGCCAGTCTTGCAATTACAGGCTTTTGTTTCCAATCAGTTTAATTGTGGGTTTCAGTAGGAACGTCCGTGTAACCCTATCCAGCTGCCCTACAACAGACCTATAAGTGTTTTCTAACCAGGCTTTATAAAGGCCTCTAAGATGTTGTTTTAGCATTGTTAGAAGCTGACGTTGGAGAAGCAGGAGTGATGGTTTGTAGCTGGTGTGGTGCATCAGGTTCGATCTAGCGCACATTCTCTCTTCATACTTCACTTCTGCTATTGAGATGGATGAAGACGTCGCCATAGTGGGTATTGGATGTAATTTTCCAGGTGGTAAGTGACTAATGAAACGTTTTCCTGTACCGTTAAGCGTTGTACAGATTTCGAAATGAATTTTTTACTTGCAGGTGAGGGTCTTGACAACTTCTGGAAGGTTCTTGTTAATGGAAGAAACTGTGCTGAGGAGATTCCGGAACAGAGATTTGATTTAACACAGTGGTACGATTCTGATGACAACAGTCTTGGGAAAACACAAACTACTAAAGCTGCATTCATAGAAGGGTAAAGAATCAGTTTCTCACAGTTATTATTCCAGGTATTGGTTTGGGATACACACTGGGTGATTACACCAAAATCCTGAATAGGTCACCTGCAGGGTGCACACACAGAGGCAAACAGGGTTAGACAGACAGGGTTATTTCATTATCTTCAATTAGCCTGAATGCATGTTTTTGGATTGTGGAAGGAAACCCGAACAGACACGAGGAGAACATGCAATAGAGGGGAAAAATGTTCAGGTGTTTAGTGTATTCGCCCCAGTGTGTGCACAAATGTGACCCTGAATTGGTGCTGCTTAAACTAGATGGTGGATGTTTGTATCATTACATTTACATTTTGAACAGATGCTTTGATCCAAAGCGATTCATAATTACAACAGAACACCATTTGTTTTAACAATCATAGATTAAGTGCCTTGTTTAGGGGCCCAACAATGGCAACTTGGTGGTAGTGAACTTGGTGGGCGTTAAACCAGTGACCTTGTGGTCACTAGTCCAGTACCACTTAAGCACTAAGCCATCACTTGCACTTTTTGTTTATTGTTGCATTCTTTCGTTTTTGTCAGATTTTTAAAGGATAATTTATATTTTTAATAATTTAAAACATATAGATAATAATAACAATAATAATAAACACATTGTACCGTTAAGCAGTTTGATTCTCAGTTATTAGAATAAAATAATTTCAGATTTTTTTTTTCTAGGTTCAATGAGTTCGATCACAAGTTCTTCGGCATCTCTGAAGCTGAGGCTGATTTCATGGACCCTCAGCAGAAGGTCCTTCTACAGTGTTCTTATAGAGCGCTGGAGGATGCTGGGATTCCCATGGAAAAACTCAGTGGCACAAAAACAGGAGTGTACATAGGTAATTTCAGCAAATGTAATCAACCCCCGCTACCTCAACTGCAAAGTATTTTCTGTATGTATAATCTCGTGAATGTATTTATTTACAGGACTTATGAACAGAGATTATGAAACGTTACTGAACAACAGTCCTTCTACAATAACCCACTACAATGGCACAGGCACAGCAATGAGCATCGCTGCTAACAGGATCTCCTACACGTTCAATCTGACCGGACCCTCGTTCGCCATTGACAGTGCATGTTCTTCGTCTTTAGTAGCACTCCATGCTGCTTGTCAAGCAATCAGACAGGGTAATGTGTGTGTGTGTGTGTGTGTGTGTGTGTTTTCCTTTGTCCATATTAAGTTTACTCTTTAATGTGTAGTAATGTTGTTGGCTACACTCGTGGATGGAGGGGCAGATGGCTCATGGATTCCTGTTCTTATATTGTATCTAACCCCAATAAAATCCACACTGGATGTTGTTTACACACTTACTCTCCAGGTGCACCAGTAACCTGATAACAGCCCACAAGGGCTGCAGCATTGGTGATGCTCTGACTCAGTCATCTACGCCAACATCAGTTTGTCAATTTGGTCTTCCAAACTTACGACTTTGAGGATACACATGTACAGATGTACAGTACAACAGAATTCTTTCTTCGCATATTCCAACATGTATGGGAGTTGGGGGTCAGAACGTCAGGTCACGTCAGGTCATCGTGTGGCGCCCCCTGGTGCAGACAGGGTTAGGCGTCTCTTGCTGAAGGACCCAAAGCTTGGATTTGAACCCTCAATTTGGTTGACAGCCCAAAGCTTTACTTATTAGGCTACACTGTTTGTAACATTTTCACATGCTGCATAATACTGTATATACCACACACTAACAGGTTCCAGGACAAAAAGATAACCAATGTTATTGACTTCATCTGTCAGTGTTGATAATGTCATGCCTGCTCAGTGTATGTATGGTATGTGTGTGGATTTATTTCTTTCATTTCTTGTCCCCCCACCCCGCCCCGCCCCCGTCCCGTTTTCTTTAGGTGACTGTGACATGGCGTTTTGTGGTGGTGTTAGCTGTATTCTTGAACCACGAGTCTTTGTGGCTCTGAGCAAAGCAAAGATGATTTCACCTGACGGAACTAGTAAACCATTTTCCAAACAGGCGAATGGATACGGAAGAGGAGAAGGTTGTGGCGTAGTTCTTCTAAAGCCCTTGAAACGAGTAAGGCATTAAAATAAATACTTCTATATGCTTTACTAAATCATTTATAAGATTCCATTTGACACAGGCGGCACGGTGACTGAGTGGTTACAGCACTATCGCCTCACAGCAAGAAGTCCCGGGTTCGATCCCCGGGTCGGCCTGGAGACTTTCTGTGCGGAATTTGCACGTTCTCCCGTGTCAGCGTGGGTTTCCTCTGGGTACTTCGGTTTCCTCCCACAGTCCAAAAACATGCACTAGGTCGATCGGAAATGGGAAATTGTCCAGTAGTCTCGCAAGTTCCCACCACTTACTGGTGGTTGTCGTCAGGAAGGGCATCCGGATGGAAAACTCTGCTCCAAACATTAACGTGCTACCCCAGAAACTGTGAAAACGGACGATAAACGAATAGATAGAGAGAGATGGACCTATTCTGAGTGAGACGTACTCGAGCAGCATACTTACCCTTACTGCATAGCAGTGGCAATACATCCATCTATACAATACAAAGAACAGCAGGATTTAACGTAAATTTACAAGTAACTGGTCGCTTCTTGCTTGGTGTAGAGTTCATAAACTCTTTGCAGTGTCCTGAAGAGTAACACTGTGTATTTGAGTAGAAAAACAACACACACAGACAAACAGATAGAAAAGAAAACCTGTAATATTTTATTTATAAAGGTATTCCAATCTTTCAGTCATTACTTTTCTCAACCGTATCAGCATGCGTTCCAGAATATGTCTACGCAAGTTCCTTCTCAAGCACCTACACTGCCCTCTGTAGGTCTCTCTACAGATGTGTGATGGACAAAACAAGCTTACATCTGTGAATAAAAAATATAATACATTGCCAGCCCACAACATTCACACGACGAGTTAATCATAAAACAACCCTAAAAGAGTAAGACAAATCCCTGAAATGCCTGTTTAAAAAAACATTATGCAACTCAGTTCGTTTGGACGTTGTTCTCTTGTATCCAGGATGGACTGAGCCCGCTGTGTACCTGTGAACGAGGAGTACAGCGATGGCTTTTTAAAGTGCCTATGTGCCGGAAGCTTCGGCAGCACTTGAAGCAGGTATAAGGCGTGGCACCGCTGTGAATGCGCATGTGCGTGTACAAGTTGCCCAGTTCTTTGAAGCGCCGGCCACACTGAGGGCATCCATAGGGACTCTCACCCGTGTGTACACGTTGGTGTCGCTTGAGGCCGGACAGCACTGAGAAGCCTTTACCACACTCTGGACAAGGAAAGGGACTCTCGGCACTGTGGGTAAGTCTGTGGCTCTTGAAGCGTGCAGCATAGCGAAAGCACTCACCACAGTCCGGACACACGAATGGTTTTTCACCTGTGTGAATGCGCAGATGCTGGCGCAGATTCCCTAGATAATTAAAACGTCGGCCGCAGTCACTACACTCGTAGCTGCCACCTATCTTCTTTCCTCGTAGTGAAGACTCCTCACCACCTGGGTTTGCCAACAGCTCACTCTCGCTGCCCAGCCCAGCACTGGAGGAGGCACCAGATTCAACACCCTGGACACTCTCATCCTGGTGCATCAGCTTTAAGTGCTCCTGGAGGTACGACGAGTCTGGGCAAAGAGTTCCACAGAAGGGGCATATGAAGCTGGGAGCAGAAAAGTCCTGGTCTGAGGAATGGCAGAAAGGGCAGGGGTGGAGTAAAAGACAGGGTTACATAAAAAAATCTGACAAAACAGCATGCATACATGAAATACGCTCAACTAAACATACCGGTATAATGACATGAGCAGCAAAGGCTTAGTGGTTAACCCAGTAGGGTTAGAGGAAAGGTAAGGCAAGTTTATTTATATAACACTTTTTATACACAGTGGCAATTTAAATTGCTTCACATAAGATAAAAAAAAAACATTTATAAGCGTTAAAACATTTACAACCCTTTACATTACCGACATCTAGAGAATCAGAAAGACTTGGTTTAAACACAGTTACAAATAAAAGCTTTAAAGGTTTAAAAAAAAACTAACAAAATAAAATATCTAGTAAAAGAACGTACAAAATTAAAAGCTAAATCACAGGCTCGAGAAAAACGTTTTGAACCTTGACTATATATACCTATATTTGAGGAACATCTGATATCTTCTGGAATTTTGTTCCAGTTCTGTGCAGCATAACGACTAAATGCTGCTTCACCATGTTTAGTTTGGACTCTGGGCTCGACTAAGCTGACTTGAGTCCAGGGATCTACAAGATCTGCTGGGTTTATATTCTCTGAATGTGTCGTATTCTGGGCCGAATCCGCTTTGTGTTTTATAGACTACCAGCAGCACTTCAGAACTCAATTCCAACACTGACTGGAAGCCTGTGTAGAGATTTTAGAACCAGATTGGTGTTCTCTGTAGTTCTCTGTAGTTCTCTTTAGTCCTGGTTAGAACCTGAGCAGCAACTATTTAATGCTCTTTGTTTTAGGGATCAGAAGGCTACTGGCTCAAGCCATACTACCACCAAGTTATCACTGTTGGGCCACTGAGCAAGGCCCTTAACCCTCAGAGTTCAGTGTTCTGATGTAATTGTTAGTCACATTGGATAAATATGTCTTTATGTGCTTGAATGCTGTAAATTGGTTACTTCACATCATCTACAGGTACTTAGGTACAAAAGTAATATAAATCCTAAAACATTGTTATGGTTACATTTGCATCTGGTAATAACGAATGATATACTTAGATTTGAGCTACAGTAACAGGGACGACTTTATTTATAGGGACGCCGTTTTATTTATAATAAAAGATAGGCCGGCGAGACCTCTGCACAGCTCACTCTTAGAAGTAAACCATAGAACCATACAATAAAAACAAACACTGCAAAGAAATGCCTTTCCAATTATCCAAAAAGTGTGCAACCCTATTCTACTTATCAGCTTTACAAATAAACAACTTTAAATTAAAATCCTAATCCGAACAATCGTCCTGTGTTGCTTGGATGTGTTTGACATGAATATGTTGTATCAAATCAAACTATTTATTTACAATACAATGAACCACCTATATTTGTGGGGGCGTCCGAATGGTACGTTTTTGCTTTGTTATTGTTTATAAAAGACAACTTTTATACTTATATTTAATAAAATTACCATTAAAATTAATAATGTAAAGCATGAAAATACAAACATTACCCATATATCTACTGTAATATAAACAGTGGTGGAAAGTAACAAATTGCTTATTATAATGTGTATATGTTACGTTATTACTAATATTATTACTGTTGCACTTTTAAAAGGCAAATTTACAACCTTATAAGAAATAATGCGGTAGGGTTGGCTACTTTAAAATCTTCTGCCTCCGAGTACCGGTGTATTTACGGTTTTCACCTGTTTACCTGTTACATTTATATAGAGATTTCGGTGAAATTACATTGATGTTCATGTTATAAAAGTATTAAATTATATATATTTTTGGCGTACAAAATTGAGGTTTCTGAGAACTTCTTCTGACCTATATTGTAAGGAAATATGGTAAAATCTTAACCCAGACTTGGCTGAGGTTTACTGTACTGCTCGTACCCATGTCACTATGGCAATGCCAGATGCTCAGTAAATAACTTGACTCAAATACAGTACATCTCGTATCCAGTCGTGTATTTCCCTTGCACGTTACTCATTCGGGATATTCAGTACTCGTGCAGAAGTAGCAGCTTCATTGCTGTATCGGTCGTCTCATGGTATGGTCATGAGACCGCACTGCCCCCTGCAGCTTCATTATAGCCATGATAGACCCACAGTGTTTACAGGAACTCATTTGCTTTTGATGCCGTAGTCCCATAGACGTGTAATATACTATGAATTGTGTCATGTGGTCATATTAATGAACAATGGCTGAGAAGGTATGAACATATACGAGCTTACACTGAATTTAAAAGATTAAAGTTGTCGGACCTTCGACTTTAAAAAGTGACTTTTTTTAAAGACCTGAGACAGAACATATATGATATAATCACTTTAACCAATGTGCTCAGAGATTATTATATTTCTACTTGAAGTGGTTTGGTAATTATAAGACTGACAGTGAAATACACTATGAACTAAAGAAAATTACACATTTGTAGCATTTTTATCTTTTATTTTGGTCCATACTATTTGGACACCTCTCCTACATATTAAAATAAGGTGTACAACAAATGTATACACCGACCAGGCATAACATATGAGCACAAACAGGCACATGATGGGGAGTGGGATATATTAAGCAAGAAAAGAACATTTAATCACCAAAGTTGATGTCTTGCAAGCAGAAATAATACAAATGAGACAAATTGTGATGGTGAGAAGACTGCCGGGTGTTCCTGTCTGCAGTAGTCAGTGTCTATCAAAGTCGTCAAAGAAAGAAACCCTGGTAAACCAGCGACCATGAGTCACAATGCATGAAAACTGGAGCGAAAAACAGACCTTCAGCAAACAACCTTCAATAGCTCAAACTGCTAAAGAAGTTAATGCTGGTTCTGATTTTAAAAAGTGTCTGAACACAACGTGCAGCACCGTAGCAAGAGCAAACTGTGAGGAAACAATATCGGTAGGTGGTCATAATGTTATGCCTGATCATGTAAAACTACATAAATACATTTTACATTTTCAGATTTGTGTAAACAATTTTCAATTACAGCATTTATCGTTGCTGAAATGACTGGCGGTGCTCTTAAAATCTAAGTACGACAACTTAATATGATTATTAAATTGCGCTGAATACTGGACCGATCCAGACATTGTGAGAACTGCAGGAAAATAGAATGTATATAAATTCTCTAGATTTATCATCTTGATAAGGAAGCATTTATTGATTACAGTTGTAACACTTTCAAAATATTATCGTTACGAACACAGAAATCAATACAACAACTTCAATAATCAACTAATCATATTCACATTTATGCAGATACCAGTGGGGTCATGTTTCACATCCTAGAATGTTTATTAGCGTTACAAGTGCATTTCCAATACTGGTAAAGCCAATCGATCAATGACAATTTATCACCCTAATTAACAGTCATACATTTATATATCGATACATAGTTATAATTTTCAGCCTAACTACACAACAGTCATTTTTTGCTTTCCATAATATTTGCATATTGTAACTTGTGTGGTTAATAAAAAGGCAGGATTATTTCAGTACATTTGTAACAAAGAAAAAAAAACTTAATAATAATAAAAATTATATTACAGTACAGAAGACAATGCAAACAGGCGTGAATACCCTGAAGCAGTGGATACAGTAACACATTTTGTCCAAAGGGTGGCAGCACTATTTCTGAGTGTTCATTCTTGCAGGAGAATTTAATGCATTTAAACTTAGAACCAGAGCCAAAATAATTAAGTATTATGAGAAATATTTAGACAATGCACATAAATCTAAACACTGTCCAGATAAAAATGTTTAAAAACTTTTAAAACTTTTAAAATAAAATACAACTGTTTGGTAGTCTCAGACGTCTAGCTGTCTTACGGATTTCCATTGTGCAGATTTGTGTTTACACATGGCCCATGAGTGATATATGAGCATGTGACTATTTAAAAATTAAACCAAAATTAAAGCAGCATGTCCTGACACCTGCAAGGAGAGGCAAAGTTAGGACGGACTTCTGTCTTTCTGAGAATAATCAAAGTCTGTTACAGTACCAGATCCAAACAGACACTTCATTTAAACAGTCACAAAGCTTGTGCACATCCGTACCAGAAATGAAATGTATCTTTTGTCAAACGGTCTTGACAGTCCACACTCTTCACTGGATGAGTTAATCATAAGGCATCTCTCACACTGTCCTCAGCAACTCTCAAACATTCCTAAAAGAGTAAGACAAATCCCTGTAATGCCTGTCTAAAAAACATTGTGCAACTCAGTTCGTTTGGACGTTGTCCTCCTGTAGCCAGGATGGACTGAGCCCGCTGGGTACTTGGGAGAGAGGGGTACAGCGATGGCTTTTAAAAGTTCCTAAATGCCGGAAGCTCCGGCTACACTGGAAGCAGGTATAAGGCGTGGCACCGCTGTGAATGCGCATGTGCGTGTACAAGTTGCCCAGTTCTTTGAAGCGCCGGCCACACTGAGGGCATCCATAGGGACTCTCACCCGTGTGTACACGTTGGTGTCGCTTGAGGCCGGACAGCACTGGGAAGCCTTTACCACACTCCGGACAAGGGTATGGACTCTCAGCACTGTGAGTAAGTCTGTGGCTCTTGAGGCGTGCAGCGTGGCGGAAACGTTCGCCGCAGTCGGGACACACGAATGGTTTTTCACCGGTGTGAATGCGCAGGTGCTGGCGCAGATTCCCTAGATAGTTAAAACGTCGTCCGCAGTCGCCGCATTCGTAGCCCCCCTCAACTTTCTTCTCCCGTGGTGAGGGTTCCTCACTGCCTAGTTTTCCCAACAGCTCGCCCTCACTGCCCAGCCCAGCACTAGAGGAGGCACCAGCTTCAAGACCCTGGACGCTCTCATCCTGGTGCATCAGCTTTAAGTGCTCCTGGAGGTACGACGAGTCGGGGCAAAGAGTTCCACAGAAAGGGCATATGAAGCTGGGAGCAGAAAAGTCCTGGTCTGAGGGTGGAGTGAAAGACAGGGTTACAATCAGAAAAGCACCATATACATCAAACATGAAACAGTATACAGTGACCACCTTCCTAATATTGTTTTGGTCCACCGTTCGCTGTAACTGCGATGCGATGTGTATTCTGACACCTTTCTATCAGAACCAGCTTTATTATAAATACAGCAGTTACAGCTATAGTAGCTCGTCTGTTGAATCGAATCACACAGACCGACCCTCGCTCCACACGTGCACCAGTGAGCCATGACCTTGTCCTACCACGATTCATTTCTTGGACCATTTTAGATAGATACTGACAACTGCAGAACAAGAACACCCCATAAGAGTCGAAGCATTTGAAGATACACTGACCCAGTGATCTAGCCATCACAATTTGGCCCTTGTCAAGCCTGCTCAAATCATTAACCTCATTTTTTCTGCTTCTAACAGCAATTGAACCGCTGTAAAAAAATAAATTAATAAAATTAAAAAATTAAAAAAAAAGACATGAATTAAGACGTTGTGGCAAGACCATACACAGACAGTCAAATAAAAACAATTCTGAATAGACGAAATGGCAAAAAGTTCTTGAAAACTCATTGGAGGTTTTTGCATACGAGTGACTGAAAACTGTATGGCCAAGACACAACCAGCCAATTAGGCTTAGGGGATGGTGTTGATTATAACTAGTGCTATACTCGTGAATAAGCTGATAGAAACATGTGAGTTTATTACACGCAAGTTAAAAAGTAATTGTTTTGTGCGAGTGAGGGCTTTGGAATTTATAATTAAGTGAATTAGTAATGAGTCAGTGAGTGAAAACTTTGGCGCATATATATAAAAATATTAGGGCTGACCGCAATTAATCGATTATTCGTTGAACGACCGAAAAGGAAGACGTGACACTCCATACCAGTAAGTGGCGTTAATGCACATCCTTATTGCCAACCGCCATTATACACCACAAGAGGAAAACGTGACAGGAATTGATTCCATGTGTGGAAGGATGTAAAATATGGGATCATTTTGAAAAGAATAAAGATACAAAGAGGAAAACTTACAGAAT
>JAOTRQ010068449.1:0-12708 GCA_028565875.1 Hoplisoma paleatum
ATCGGTTTGGTCGATGGGTGGGTGGGTGTACTCGTTTTGGGGTGTGTGTGTGTGTGTGTGTGTGTAAAATGTTGAATGAATACATTTAAAATAGTTTGAAATGAATTATAATATGATATAAAAGTGCTTTTATTTGTACAAAAGTTGTCAATGGGAGATAAAAAGTAAAAAGTCATGTCACTGATGCAAATGAAAAACAAACTATCAGTAAAACAAATAAAATACCATGAAGACAAACACAACGACAGTAAAACAAATAAAACATTGTGGTGTCTCGTTGTTGGTGGAACCAACATTGATGAACGTTTAAGTTTTAAAATGCTTCATATTTAATTGTTAGATAAAGTTTGTGTGCTTAATGCATCAGGTGTAATTGTGTGTGTAAACCCGCATGGCAGAGACGATAAAATAAAAAAGTTTAAGTTACAAATATTAATAATTATAATGATAATTTGCATTAAATTCTTCCGTTACAGTTTCAGTGATTCAGTCGAACTACTTTCCATCTGGATGTCGGATTAGACACACAAACACACACATACACACACACACACACACACACACACACACACACATACACACACACATATTTATAATCATAATATAAAAAGCTCACAGACAGTGTAGAACTGAATCTGTCAACACTTTAAGTGGCTCGACTACAGAGAGACGGAGAGACGTTCAACATACAGACATTTTTATAGCCACTTATTTTAGGAGATGACAAGACACGACAAGATATATATTTGACTCTCACATACACCCACTATGCATGTTTCTGTATTAGTTATTTCATAATTGCTTAACTATTTTTTTTCAGTCAGGTTAATTGGAGATACTGAAAATGCCCTGTATGTGTGTGTATGAGTGTGTTTGTCTCTGTACCCTGCAACAACCTGGCGACCGGTTCGGTTGTCTAGCATTGTCGCCCACTGTGAAACTGAACATGTAATCCAGGACTTCTCGTCGTGCCGCCTTTTAGACTTTTCATATTAGTATTTATTTTTAAAGCATTACAACCGTGTATCATCTTATTTTGCAAGTTGCAAGCACAACTTCTAGGGAGAAAAGTTCTAGGGAGTGAATACTTTTGCAATCGGCACCGCGTGTCGCGGAATGGACCGATTTCAAACAGGTAAAAGTTGAACCGAACGAGTTTTACGACGACGATTTAAGTCTGATATTGTGTCGTGTATCGTTGTCCCATTGCTTTATACGTGTCACAGTGTGAATGTTGTCATGGAAGCTCAGAAATCACTTCTTTTCTGTGTGTCTCCCCCCCCCCTACCCCGACCCCCCCACCATGCTTTTTCTTACCCTGTTTGGGCACGACCAGAGCAAAAGATCCTGCCTGCTGATAAGATAAGAACGTTGCAGTCACTGGCCTGCACAGATTGCTGCAGCAGAAGAGGAAATGCCTATCTGATGGAATTTTCACTTCGCATCTTGAATAGAGAGAAAGAGGAAAAAGAGAGAGAGACACAGAGAGAGAGAGAGAGAGAGAGAGAGAGAAATCTGCCCTCTCTGGAAGGGAGGGTGGGAACCTTGTTTGACAGCATTATAAACTCTTTGCTGTAAACTGCGGGGCCACCCAGGTCCAAAATCACCACCAGCACCCGAATATTGTAAAGGTGCTGAAGGTGTGTGTGATGATTGTACCAGAGTCGTGGACCGAACAATCTTTAAAGCACGTTGCCAAACACTCGCAGAAAATGTCACCCTTAATGACATTAAATTAGGAAATATGTCCCAACACACCTGCTGGACTCAACACACACCGTCATTTTTTGCAGTCTGTGCAATCTTTGTCGTTCTCCGTTACAATGCGTGTGTGTTATTTATATTTTCGAGATACGTTTAACATTTCATGTCAATGAGACTGAACACACTCTTAATGTGTAATCAATGAGACTGAACACACTCTTAATGTGTAATCAATGAGACTGAACACACTCTTCACATGTTGTTAATGAGACTGAACACACTCCTAATGTGTAATCAATGAGACTGAACACACTCCTAATGTGTGATCAATGAGACTGAACACACTCTTCATGTGTGATCAATGAGACTGAACACACTCTTCACATGTTGTTAATGAGACTGAACACACTCTTCACATGTTGTTAATGAGACTGAACACACTCTTAATGTGTACAATTTCTCATCAGCTTTCTTTATGCTACGCCTCAATTAAATAAATAGAAAATAAATAAATAAAAATAGAAGATCAAATCTTCTAATCCATTCATGTCCGTGTCATTACAGAGCTGAGATTGATCCTCAACAAGAACATGATCATACTCCAGATGTTTACCTGCAACATTATTGTACAACATGTGTGCATGTAACATTTGTTCTGTTCATAAACAAAGTAACCAAACAGATTCGTGCGAGGAGACCAGCCAGAAGATAATCAGACGGCACTTAAACACACTTCTTTAAAGCAAGATTGGCTGTTTATTGTTCTTGGCGCTAGTAGCCGTTAGCCAATGTGGTGTCAAGGACCGCTCGAGTCACTCCAAATGGGTCGTGTCAAAGGTCAGAGTGCTTAAAGTATTGCAATTGTTTTGTATGACGGAGATGAAGGGTTTACATTTTACCCATCTAGTTAAAGTTCACACTGGAGCAACAACATGTGTATAGACCACACACACACACACACACACACACACACACACACACGCACACACTTCTCACATCTTGGTTTGGTGTTTAACTGGGAAACTTTTTTGGCTGGTCTGCATTTCTGCAGATGTTTAGCCACCAATGTTAAGATCACGACACACTCTGTATCTCCTGAATATAGTGTACATACAGTGTTAAGTGTAAATACAGTGTTAGGAGCATAGGCAGTGTTATGAGTAGCCTACATACGGTGTTAAGAGTCCATACAGTGTTAAGTAAAGGTAGTGTTAGGTAGTGTCCATACCGTGTTAGGAGGACATGCAGTGTTAAGAGTACAGGCAGTGTTAAGAGAACATACAGTGTTAAGAGTCCATACAGTGTTAAGTAAAGGTAATTTTAACAGTCCATACCGTGTTAGGAGGACATGTAGTGTTAAGAGTACAGGCAGTGTTAAGAGAACATACAGTGTTAAGAGTACATACAGTGTTAAAAGTAGTCTAAATACAGTGTTAAGAGTCCATACAGTGTTAAGTAAAGTCAGTGTTAGGAGTACAATCATTGTTAAGCGTAGCCTACATGCAGTGTTAAGTAAAGTCAGTGTTAGGATTACAATCATTGTTAAGCGTAGCCTACATGCAGTGTTAAGTAAACATACAGTGTTAAGTTAAGGCAGTGTAAAAAGTACATACAATGTTAAGAGTACAGGCAGTTTTAAGCGTCGCCTACATACAGTGTTAAATGTACATACAGTGTAAAGGCAGTGTAAAGAGTACAGGAAGTGTTAAGAAATGTTAAGAGTACATACAGTGTTAGTGAAGGGAGGTTTTTTTTCTGCTCTTACAGAAGCACCAAATTTTGTTAAACTGAGTCGTTTAAATTCGATAGTTTGATTTATTTCCTGGTAAACACGATTTACTGTAACACCCAAAACAAATTAACACGACCCTGACAACAAATTAACACTTCAATTAACACGAATAGAAATGTTGTCATTCATCCGTTCCAGCATCGGGTGGGAAAAAACAAACAAACACAAATTATATTCTGTAGCGTGTTTTATTGATTAGAAAGATTTACTTCATAAATAACAAACAATCTACAGTGTAATAATTATTAATACCTAATAAAAGACGATGTAAAGAAAAACATTGATATTATTTTACTTTGACGTATGAAGACAACATTTCTCGATCCACACGCGCTTCACACTTAACGTTGCGGCTTCTTAATACATTTAATTAGAAATGTGCATTCTAATCTTGTTTAAATTGCTCATCCTTTCCGCGCCACCCACGGACGTTACAATATATAATTATTAATAGTAACATGTCATTAAAGGTTATACATTTGTGATGTCACAAGTGTGTATCAAACTGGAAGCTCTTTGCATTAGTTGGTACCCAAAAAGTAGCTCTCGGTTTCTAAAAGGTTGGTGACCACTATATATATATATATTTTTTACCCTTCAGTCGACTTCGACCCTGGGTTACTCTGTGTACCGTTACCGATCCCCAGAGTATCTCTGCAATTACATTTTACGGGGTAGGTTGCCAGGTCTTTCCCCAACACTGTATCTCTACAGGGATCTTGTGTGTGACTACTGGACAATTTACACATTTCCGATCAACCTAGTGCATGTTTTTGGATTGTGGGAGGAAACCGGAGTATCTGGAGGAAACCCACGCTGACACGGGGAGAACATGCAAACTCCCCACAGAAAGTCCCCAGTCCGACCCGGGGATCGAACCCGGAACTTCTTGCTGTGAGGCGACAGTGCTAACCACCGTGCCGCCCTGAAGTGGACTACAGTATATAATACAAAATCTACCCCGGATGCCCTTCCTGATGCAACACTGACATTTATTTGAACTTGGGACCAGAACTACAATCCACTGCTTTGTGCATCCTAGCATCTAGGGTGGCACCCAATTGACCATTGGCGAGGGTGAGTTGCAAAACAGGTTGTCCAGACACCTGGGCATGTGAAGGTATCACGACTGTTCCGACACTGGTGACCAGTAGTGCTAGACCCATAGCATCCATGTCCAGCTTAAAATGATATTTTTTTGAATATAAATGAGCTCTGAGGAATGTGTTTATGTATAGCCAACACAGCAGATGGAACTGCACAAGTGTTGGTATAAAAGTGGCAGTAGCCCATTGGCTAAAGAGAAACTGTGAACAAAATAAACCAGAGATAAAAACAAACATAATATATGCAACTATGATTATGGTAAAATAGTTTACTTAGTGTTAACTCTCCACATATCTACTGTATACAATCATGGAAAATGGGAACAGCTGTATATTGTCTGCAAATATTAACCTCGGCCATTACCTCTCTGAGGACAAGATTCATTAAACACTGTTATCTAACATCTCTTCTCTGGGCTGATGAAAATCTGAACCTATTCCCTGTAGTTTAGCAAAAGACGAGACTGTATCAGTGGTTGTGTAACAGCAAAGATCATATTAAAAACCTATTTGCTTTAGCCCGACGCTTGCTTAATTAGCTGACTTCCTGTCAGCTGGAATGTAAGGAATGTTTTTGGTGAGTAGTTATCTTATCAAGGAAGTAAAAACATCACAACTCAATGAGATTTGCATTAAGATTTGATGCTTTATATATATATATATATATTATATTACTATTATTATTATATTACTATATATATATTACTAATATTTTGTAATCTCATAAGTCTTGTATTTCGATACCCAATGTAACTGTCATGTGCAATAACAGCCTGATGAATGTCAACCAAACAAATAAGAAAAATAACTGTTATATTACTTGTGGATGCATCATTAGGTTCATGTAGCACTAACAAGCACATGGCAACACTGTGGAGTCAGTCAGAAGCTTCAAGTTTCTGGTGGTGCATCTTACGGATGACCTGACATTGGAAAATAAACGCCTTCACTTCACTTCCTGCAACAGATGAGAAGAGCAAACCTTCCGCCTCTAATCTTCACAACGTTTTACAAAGACGCTATAGAGAACATTTTGACCAGTAACTTCACAGTCTTGAACGAGACCTGTACAGCTTCAGAAATATCTTAAGAGAGAGTCTGTGAGGACAACAGAAAGAATCACCAAAACCTCATTTCTAGCAATAAAACTATTATACCAGTCACGCTGTCTCAGCAGAGCCACCAAGCTAGTCTGTGACCCCTCACGATGGACTGTTCAGCCTCCTGACCTGGCAAATGCTATTGCAGAACTGCCAGACTAAAAAGCTTCCCCCCCCCCGCAAGCAATCAGAATATTCAACTCTCAAGAATACACACAATAACTGGACACACATATAGACTTTAATAAATAATGTCTCGAGATGTTTCTATTTTTGATGCAATAATTTTTCATTTACTCAGGTGGAGCAGATCTGTCTGTATGTTAACTATGTAAACTTGGCATTAACAATTTTCTTACCTAAGTTACCGTACTTGGGGAAATTGTCATGCCAGCCTAATCGATTGCATTCAAGTCTAAATTGTTATTCTCTCTTTTTGATTTATTTCACTATTCTGTTTGATTTTCACTGAATGTTACATTTGACACTATGCATTTAACAAAATTGCATTACAGTGGTTACTAGACTGCCAGGTAATTGTGTTTCCCCCTGCTCCAGTGTATAATGGTGATGGTACACTACACCAGGCAGTACTTGACATTGCACACGGTGTGCACAGAAACCCAATCAATAAACCTGCTGATAAAACATTTTCTCTTCTAATATTGCTTCTAATTTTATATTCAGTACTGAGCTTTTATTCTTTTCTGGGTAGCCTACACGGAGTAGTGCTTTATAGAGTCCTGATATTTTCTTCCATACAGTCACTCCGCAAATTAATCTGGGAATAGATTTCATTTGTTAAACTGACATTACAACAGGGACATCCTTCTTGCATGTCACTAAGTTCGGAATCAATCATATCGACAATGTCCATGTAGATGAAATGGCTTGATATGCTTTCTTTTACACACCTGTTAGCAAATAGTGTAAAAAAAAATAGACAAACGAACTGGTTCAAAAGGGTATCGTTGACTTTTCTCTAGCTTCGTATCACATTTTGTGTTGTCTGGCTATTTTTAATCATGGTCTGAACAGTCCTAAGTAATACCCAAATGGAAACTGGGTTAATCACAACACGTCCCCCATATACCCGGATATAAACATGTAAGAAAAGCAGTCACAATACAAATTCTCGGAAGTAGGTTATAAACAAAGCCCCCTTGTGGATTGAGCTTTGATAAATATCAGAGCAAAGGCCACACCTGCATGGCTATCACAGCAGCATTCACTTTGAATGATTCTCTTTCATGTAGACTGTGTGTGTCCTTAATCATTCTATTCAGTAATCTTACCTGTTTCAAATATAAACATTTCAATTTCAGGTTTTCTGTCCATGCTTTTAAGTCACCAGTATTACCTGCTTAAATCTAGAGTTCTAGACTGAACTATACTTACACATATTTTTTTCTGGGAGCTGGGTCAGGTATTGCCCTCATGTGAACATAAAAACCAATTGTATAGATATTATTACTACAATAAACCACTTGAGTGCTTCTTACAGTATACGCTTGTCAAAAACATCAGCAATCAAAAACAAACTCTGTTAAGTCACATTATTATCATAACCAGCTGATATCTAAAGGAACCACCATGTGCGGCTAGTCAGCTTGGCCAATTATATCTGGAGCCATGCAGTTTGCCGTGCAGCCCACGACTGGAGACGCGGTTGTGGGAGAATCTATGGAGCAAACGTGATCATTGAGGTGATGACACATAGTCATTCGGATCAAGTTTGGCTGGTGTATTGAAAGGGGTGTGGGTTGGCGGGGTAAACATTACATGCTGGACATGGTCTAGCCATTTTTTTGGTGGAAGATCTGTAACCGCCTTACGGAAGGTGGAGTTTATTACATCACCAACTTATCTTGCTTCAGTTCTGGTGAACAGTTATGTTCTAACCTTAACACTGTATTTATAGGACACTTTCAATTACATCCCAAAGACATTTTGGCATAATATTTGGTTGGTGGTGGTGGTGGGATAATTTAGGTTAGAATTTATTGAACCCTGAATAATAAAATATCCATCAACAGTTTGTGACTTCTGCTGAAGGACACTTAACAGAAGCTCATCATGAAGTCTAACTCTTTAAAGCTCACAAGGTTTTTGGAGAAGCCAAGTCAATGTCCTGTGTTAAATCCCTTTAAAATGTTGTGCCAAGACCATAAACAGGTTTATTTTCTTCTTTTGTCTTGTCACAGTTTTGATGTACCCATCTGCCCCGTGCATTGTGCACAGACCTCTGATGATTCATGTCTGTTGTCATGAGTGGGTAATGGAGGCTTCATGCAGACCTACTATAAACATTACCACAAAGGTAAACCTTAATTATCAACAAAGTTAGAGGGTACTTGAGGTTAAAAGCAGTGAGCTATAGGAAATATTTATAACCAACAGAAGCTTTCTTCACATGTGACAGGGCAATCTGAAATATGGCACTAGGATTTACTGCTAATGAAAACTCCTCATTCAGCTTCAATAACTTATGAAGGGCAGCTGGTCAGGCTCTGGCACTTCCTTTTTTAACAGGTATATATACGTACATGCTTCCCAAACAAAGTTATTTCCATAGTTCTATCTCATTTACAGATTTACAGTTAATGAAAAGATTCAGACAAGCCAAGAAAACCTCTGATGAACCGCTCCAAGTTATTTCTTTTAAGTTGGCATCTTGATTATTGACATTGGAGGGCCGTAGCAGGTTATTCAAAGTAAACACCATTCACCAATGTAGACACTTTTCAGCCACATCTTTTGCAAACAGCCTTAAAATATTAAGCACACAATGTTTATATAAGATTTTGAGCAAACATTGACAGTAAAGTGGTATCGAGACTTTCAATAATACATAATGGGATGCCACTATTTCAGAAAGTCAGTTTCTTGAATGTTTGTCCTGCTTTAGCCTAATCAAATGTTCATGTTGTTGTTGTGAAGTACACACCGAGCAGCATCCAGGACCTGCAAAAATGTACTTAAATGGGTTATTGGGGCACGCAAGCAGATCAGCGGTCTTAACACAGTAGCCAATCATAAGATGGGATAAAATATTCCTTTAGTTGTCCCCCATTGTTGGCAATGCACGGTTTATACAGAATAAAAAATAGATATCAAAAAATGTGCCGCGAAATAAAATACTGTATTAACCACATATGAGCTAAATGTTCAAATTAGCCCATGTCACATATCAGATTAGTATCAGATAAAGCAGACAGACACAGAACTGCACATCGATCCGATTTTCATTTTATTTACATTCACCTGAATTAACATCTAAGCATTTTTCTAATGTCTTTTTCATGACCGCATTCACCTCAAACATTTAGGTTACAGAAGTATCACAGACAAAATTATTATTCACATTCAAATGTATAAAACATTTCTCCCAAATACTGCTATTCACAAACATTACTCAGTAGTGTTTCAGTAGTAAAAGTGCACAGAAGCAGTTTAACACAAGACAGACGTACAACTAAACACGGTATTTGTGTTACAATCATAACTCTCAAAATGCATTTGCACCATTCGACAAGGCAAACATATAAAAAAGGCACAAAACCAACATCATGGCAGCAATTTCTTAAAAAATAAAGAGACCTTTTACAACAAATGTAGTTATCTGGCACTACAGCCTGTAAGCTTTACAGTTGTCAGCAGACAGTTTTCTTTTGAGCTACTGGGACAATAAATAGCTTTCATGCATAAAATATATTTTATATTTAAAACATGCTTTGCAAATTCAAGCACTCATGGTTGTATTAAGTACGTCTTTGTATTATTTACAATAAACACCAAAGCTGCAATATATAACGTTTGCTTTCATTTAAAAAATGCAACGTATAGTATTTCACAAAAAAAAATTTGTAAACCAAGATGTTCTTCTGCTGATGTTTTTTTTGCCCTGGCGGCATAATCATGGACATGATTGATGTCCTTGTCATAATAGATTAATGGACAAACTTAAATGTTTACGGACTAGCCACCAGTCCTGAGTAAATTACCTCTACAGAAGAAACCACAATCGACTGTCAAGTTGCCAAATCATTCCCAAAACCTTACATACTGCAGCTTTAAGAACACGCTACAAATGCTTACAATGAAATGAAATGTAGAAAGTGATTTATTATTATTTACTATTTATTTTAATAGTAAAAGTTGACACATTCAGGACACACTATGTGTGGGTATTGGTTACTACAGATTTAACACATTCACACCTAAGTTATTTAAATATTCGTTCCAGTTGTTTTATGTAATACATATGTATTATTAAAACGTGACATTTTGAATACACATTAGGTACACAATTAGGTATTTAAATGACATGAAGTATCAGCCACTAACCATAGATCACGATGAATTGCATCTTAAACCACATTCTCTTCTGCCATCTAATAGAAATCAATTTTCTCTACACACATATAATGCATTAATATTTGCTCTTTAGTACATATAGTCCCCACGGAAGATTTTACTTATGCATCTTTAGGCTTTCCCGTTTTTCTGCTTCTAAGACATAAATTTCAAGGACTGACTGTTGACTTGCTGCCTAATATATCGCCCCCTTGACAGGTGCCATCGTAACAACGTAATCAATGATTACTCAGAATAATTACTCACCTCACCTGTCAGTTTTGATGTTGTGGATGATTTATGTATATTTGCTCTATAATTGCTACTATGAACTGCATCTATTTTCAGCTTTTTCACAGTGTTCAGATTTACATAATCACAACATACATTTTAACATACTCTTATCTTTATCTTTTGAAAGAAAAAGTATAAATCCTCAGAAGGAAATCACTGCAAGTGTCTGAAAAACACATGTCCAAAGTTAGTAATGATTTATTGTATAAACTGATGGGGGAAAATTGTGATGTAGCAAGATCCCACCAGATAAGCGGGTGTTGGGATAAACTGTGAGTGACAATTGTGACTTTGACTTTGGTCAAAATGGAAAGTCATTTGGCAAACAATCTTAGATAAAATGCGCTGGAGGAGCCGGTATTTTATGCTGTATTGTGTAGTGAACTGCTTACGGGTGACTGATGTTTATGTAAATCTAGCAATACATGGTTCTCCTGGGTGTAGCAATTTAATTTTGCTTTGATGCTCTCCAGCATCCTCGAAAATAGATTTCCTCGAAGTACAGCGCTATTAACTATACAGTCAACACATGGACAAGTAGCTACAGATTTGCCGTAAAAGGAAATCAACTAGGAAATATTTCTTACATGATATAATTACTTGTTTGCTATTTATATAGCTTTTTATACTTTTTGTTATGTTATTTCATAATGTTTATTTAATTCCATTTGCAATCCCAATGCAACTTACAATTGCACACCATTTTGAGCAATTGAGGATCAAGAGCCCTGTTTAAGGCCCCAACAGTGGCAAAACGGTGGTCGCTTGGACCAGCGACCTTCTGCTTTTTAACCCACCTTGTCGACTGAACCACTGCCGTGGTAAATCTACAAAATCACTGCCGTGTTTATCTACAAAATGCTCTAGTTTAGGTTTCTAATTTTGTAAATTAATATTTAAACTATCATTGTTTTGAACTATAGAGTTAGAAACTCTAAATCCTATTTAATCTGTGATCTCACATTATGATTCATTAATCAGTGTCATTTCATGTACATTGTTTGTCTGTACAAAAGCAAAGACATGAAATGCCCCCCCTCCCCCGACTTTGCTAAGTCTGGGAACATTGATGTTATGTCTGAAAATGGAGGAATGCCAGAGGAATGTTCGAGAACATTCACAATATTTACAATTATGGTTCATGCTAACTGCTAAATATGTTGTGTTATGTTCCAAGTGTACAAAATGAATACGCATCTTTAAAATGCCAATAAAAAAAGGCGCTAATCAATGCTGTTAAGTTGCTAGTCTTTTGTGAATGTAGGACAAAAAGCTCAATGCTAGCAGATGACAAATATGTACAACGTTCACAGGAGTTAATTTCAACTAGCTTTAAAAACATTTTTGCTAAATCCATTAACACAATCCACAGTGTTAAGCCAAATCCAAACAGAAGGTGTTCCTATAATCCACTCATTAACAGTGAGCTCTGTAACAGTTGCAAAAAAAGACAGCACAAATCAAATAAAGCCACAGTCATAATTATAAGTTATCCTAAATTATTATAATTAAGACTAACCAGGGCTGGATGATCTATATTACAGAATCTATTTACATACAGTAGGTCAACCTGTGCATGATCAAAACATCTCCAGATCTTCAAAGCTAGCTCAGAGAGGCGTATCAAACACCCTCTCTGTAGAGTCTTCGTCTTCTTCCTCTTCTGACTGGACTGCTTTACAGTTCATCTTCTCGGTGGTTGAAGAGGTACTTAGACTTGAATCACACTCTTGGTTCGGTTCACCTTCAGCGCTGTCCTGTACAAACTCTTGGATCTCCACTGGAAGACGTCGGAACTTGTCCTGGTATTCCTGGTCCAGCTCGTTTTGAAGCTGCAGAAATAATCGCATTATAGTTTGAATTTATTGGAAAACCTTATGTTGTTATGTTAAGTCTAACTCTAATCATTGCTTGTTTAAATGAAAATGAAATGCTTAACTCATGCTGAGTAGATTGGAAATATCCCAGAAGAAGCATGAAATAAATGTTAACAATGCTACTTTGCAGATTGATTGATGACACACATTTAGTTCACATGCTTTATAAAGTGGAACCTTGACTTAAAATAATTTGTAATTCCTGAAAGGTAATGTAAATAGAATAAACCAATGTCAGAACTTCCAAATGCCTTACTCACTAACCATTCTAAATTCTTATACCGTATTGGCCTGAGTATAAGTCACACTTTTTTCCAAAATTTCGAACATAATAAACTGCGGTGCGGCTTATTTGCGCGACCGATAAATTTTCAGTTGTAACAGAAACTTCAAATCTAGCGTCACATTTATAACACAACATGTTATGATGCAACATTTATAACACAACATGTTATGATGCAACATTTATAACACAACAT
>JAOTRQ010068459.1:0-12707 GCA_028565875.1 Hoplisoma paleatum
ATTCGCCCGCAAATTAAACCCGATGCACCTTGAATCTACCGGTGCAGTTGCATCGCAGACAAGTGAATCGATTCACCCATCCCTGGTATATATGTATTTGTACGTATATGTGTAATGACAAATAAAGGCATTTTTTTTAATTTTAATAATAACTCAAAATAAAAGTTATAACTATAAAAAGGACTGAATAGTATGTTTACATTACAGTTACATTCATGACAATAAGCGATTATTCATTACACAAGTAGTGTCACCGTGTGCCCTGTGCCAATTGAAAAGCTGGGATAGACATTAGCAGTGATTTGGACAAAAGCAGAATATGTCCATGCATTCCAGATAATCTACTAGAGGTTCACTAGTTTTTCCACACCTAGCTTTGTGTGAACACAACCCCTGATCTTTTATTAAGGTAACAACCGCTTCATTCAACCATTAAAATAATTGTATTCAGTTTTCTAGGTTACAGGCATGTGTTCTGGATAAGGTTCAAAAGCCTGCCGTGTATCCCTGTTGTTCAAGTATTTTTGTCTTGTTTTTTTTTTTAACTCTCAGGGAACATTTTTCAGGACATCTGCATCCACATAGTTCCTGCTGGCATCGGGAAAGCACGTTGTGAGATATTCCAGCAGCAAATAGTGCAAAATGGAGGCCGGGTTGAAAGCACTTTTGGTCCCAGCTGCACCCATGTGGTTGTGGACGAGTCGGTGGACAATGAGCGCGCCTTGCGGCTGCTGAAGGTGGAAACGTTCCCTCCTGATGCACAGCTGGTAAAGTGCACTTGGCTCAGTGCTTGTATCTCAGAGAAAATACTGCTGAGCACAAAGGACTTCAGGCTTCTTTCATCTGACAGGTATTTCCCTCGTACCGTAAGCCAAAAATGTCTCATTAAATGATGGGAGCAGAGAGTCAAAAATTATTAGTTATTTAACCAATTTTTTATGGCAAGTTTCTTAGTCTTCTGTGAGGCACTGAAGGTAAGCCAGTTGTCCAGACTCACGATCTACATTCCAATTCATTCCAAAATGTTTGGTGGAATTAAGATCTGGGTTCTGTGCATGCCATTGAATTTGTTTACAGCTATCTTGTCGAACTTATTTAACACACATGGATCCCATTATTCGATAACTGGAAAGGTACTCTTCCAAGCGGCTGCTAAATTCAATAGAGCATTTAGTTTTTTAAAAAAAAATACTTTTTGTTTGTGCAGAATTGTGCATTTTACAGACGCAACTTCCTAACATTTAAATATTTATATCGATCCAAAGTGACTTACACCTGATACGTGCCAGTCAAATGTTTGGACATACCTGCTCATTAAATGTTTTTTTTAATTACTGTTTTATTTTGTACATTGTTGATTAATAATGTAGACATCCAAACTGTGAAGGAACATATACGGAATTATGTATTGTTTGATGTATGTATTATTTTTGCATTGATGACAGCTTTGTACATGGCACTTTGCTTGGTCATCTGCAACCTTGTCCAGGATGAAACAGTTTCGGAAAATAAGCTGTAACAAATAATAAGCTGTTATAATAAAAACAATTATAATTTTTTTTGTTGCATTTAATGTATGTATAATGGAACATGGCTGTTCATTTTGTTCAAAAAAACTTTTTGTTGTTGGTCCATAGTTCTCGACGAACCACTGTAGAGGAACCCATTATTATATATCCAAGCGTTTCGGTTCTGGAAGAAACGGTTCTACATTTGGATCACAGAAAAGCCGAAGAGGTTCCGGCGAACACGTTTAGAGGAGAGCAGGAGGTCTGTGTCTGCAAATTCCATAAGCTCTGTTTGTTTGCTCAATCCCCCTTATTGAGTATTTTGAACCAGAAATGCAGATGATGATCTGAACAGCAGTTCTAATCGTTCAAGTTTGTGGTAGTAAGTCCAGGCAGCTGTATTACAGGTCAGCCAAAATATTTTATAAGTCACAATACACATGGACATACAGCCTGTATCCATGCTAATGATGACGGAAAAACACACAAATAGAAAAAATATATATATGCAATATGATTTACAGTACTCTTACAATAAATCTTTAACAAAATGAAATTCAAGTCAGATGATCGTTTCCTTATACATTATATATAAGATGCTAATATTATTTAATAATGGTTCATTTCTGAGGTAAGTCTTATTTGGCCGAAATATAGTTTAGCAGGCCAGATTCAGTCTGTTGATAGATTGTCTAGTATGTTACTTCTTATCACATCCCTCAGAAAGTCGGTATTAGCCAACAGCACAAGATGGTAGACCAAGGCTTATTTTCTTATCAGAAGTTATTGTAGTAACACCATAATAACACAGATTTATTTCCCTTTGACAAGATTTTGACAAGAGACCAACTACCTTCCTATACAATGACTGACCGTAATAAAATCTTCATCCTAGTTTCACATTCCTTTCCATCACATTTTACAGGTGGCCGAGACTCGAGATGAACCTCTGGAGGAAGACAACGTGTCACAGAACGATTTGGAGGCCCTCATCAGCGGGGTCAGACACGATTCAAGTGGTTCTAATGATGCACAGATGGAAAAGTCTGGATTGTCTGGAAAGTGGGTGTGTGCTCAGTCCTCCAAGACCAAAAGCAAGAACCATAACCAGCATATCACAGACAAGCTGGAGCAGTTAGCTAAGGTTTATACTCACACGGGGGACAAGTGGAGGGCACTGAGCTACTCGAAAGCTGTCAATGCCCTCAAAAGCTACAACAAGCCGGTCACTTCATATGAGGCCAGTCACAATACTTAAAAAAAAATAACTGCACTGAATCGTAAATGAATTTGTAGAATTTTTTTTTTTTTTTTTTGTATAATTATTTTTTATCTGACAATTAACAGGAAGCACACATGATTCCGGGCATCGGCAAAAGCATGGCCACTAAGATTGTGGAGATTATGGACAGTGGTCATTTAAGAAAGCTGGATCAGTTTGGAGAGTCTGTTTCTGTCCTGGAGCTGTTCACTAACATCTGGGGTGTTGGGGCCAAGACTGCCCAGCTTTGGTATCAACAGGTAAGATTAGATGGTAGGACGAATGAGCCAGTCAAGAACCGACCCAGTCAAATGGATTGATCACAGATGATTGATTTAAGTAATGTGCAGTGAACAATAGAATAAAATGCTTGTAATTTGCTAAAATCTCTTATTTAGATCATTAGCAGCAATGCCTGTAGGGCGGGATGACCAGACTATTGGAATTTTGGGAGCGCAACAAGTCCATTTTTTATATTAACAGTTTTAAGGTAATGAACAGGAAATGGCAGTAGCAATTATTTATTTGAATAAGATTGTTATTTCAGAATATGACTTAATATTTGTGATATATCTGTGAATAGCTGATGTCATAGTTATAGCCCAGTTATAGCACAACATTTTAATGCCTGTGACTGATTATGGGAATCATTTTCAATACTTACAAACCACAAAGTAAATTCAAAGTGTCCCGAATTTACTATGTTTTTTTAAATGTAGTAAAAACTACTCTCAGTCAACATTGGTATAGCCGTTAGTCTGCCCATGAGAATATATTTGTTTTGGCAGATTTTATTTCTACCCAGACTGGGTAGAAAGAGGTGAAGAAAAACTGCTTATTTATTCAGGAGGAATACTAATAAACATTTGTTTGTGAAGCTGAGAACTTTTTAAAGAAATGATTATGAATGTGAACTAGCTCATTTATATTAACTGAACACTGAATTGTTTTATTTTAAATGTGAACTGTCACAACACTGTCCAAGTTTAACTTCTACTTCACTCAACTTTACACATATATTTCTGGTTGGGATTTCTACCTGATATATCTTACTTTGTTCTTTGTATTTAAGGGGTTTCGGACGTTGGAGGACATTCGCACCAAAGCCACCCTGACTCACACTATAAAAATTGGTCTAAAGCACTACGATGACTTCTTGGACCGCATGCCAAGAAGCGAGGCTGCTGCTATTGAGAAAACGGTTTGTACTTCAGAACTAGATGTGAACTATAAGGAAAGAACCCTCCTGCCTTTTTATAAAAGCAGCATGGCAAAGTTTGAAACTCTATTATTCTTTTTTATGCTGAGCTATTCAGAACATGGTTTGTTAGTTGTTGAATGTTAGTTCTGGCTCGTAGATGGAGGTCAATTTTTCATTGACGCTTGATGGAGAAACCAGAGACACCAAGCGTGTCTGTTCTCCCCGAGGAGCACATCGTTACTTTGCTCTCTTTTTTACTGGCAGGTAAAGGAAGCGACACACAGCGTGGATCCTGAGTTGCTGGTGATGGCGTGTGGCTCTTACCGGCGTGGGAAATCCACGTGTGGCGACGTGGACGTGCTCATCACTCATCCGAATGGCTATTCACATAAGGGCATCTTCAGCAAAGTGCTTCACAATCTGCATCAGAGTGGTATTATTGAAATGAATTCTTCATTACACACTAATACAGACAGAAAATATAAGCGAGAAAGTTAATGCATGGGTCACTGTATTTTTGATCCTTTTGATTATTGGATTAGATGATGCGAATGTTTGTGAATGTTAGAATTAACATAACGTTGCACCACAATGTATTATTAATTTTTTTGTTTATAATTCATAACTAACATGCTTTCATCCAAAAACTACAGTGCAAGCATTTGAAGATGAATGACACAACATTGGTAATTTGATGAGGTTTGAACCAGCAACCCTTTGATCGCTTGTCCTACACAACACTATTGAATTATATAATAATGAATGTCCAATTGTAGCGGCTGCAGCATTTAGTTTATTACGTTTCATCAACTGGATTGGTAATTATATGAAAAGGCACTACCAACAAAATTGGGTTTAAATCCATCCATTCAGAACAAACTTGCTTATTAACAAATTTTCTGTTTCATTAAGGTCAGCATTCCCAAGACTAAAGCTTTTAAGCAAATCATATTGATTAATTATGGACTCAGGACTATAAGTTTATTAGTAAAACATCAAAGAATATTGACTTTGAAACCAAAAAAAGTCTATAATGTGTGTTTGTGTTTCCACTATGGACATTCACTAGGCTTCCTGACTGATGATTTGGTGAGCCATGAGGACAATGGTGAGCAGAAGAAATACATGGGAGTGTGTCGATTACCTGGCCAGGGCCAGCGTCACCGGAGGCTCGACATCATAGTTGTACCGTATGCAGAGTTCGCCTGCGCCATTCTTTACTTCACCGGCTCGGCCCACTTCAACCGGTCCATGCGAGCGCTAGCGAAAACTAAATCTATGAGTCTGTCTGAGCACTCGCTAAACAGCGGTGTGGTGCGCCAGCGTGGCGTTAAAGTGGCACCGGGGGTGCCATTGAGCACACCAACCGAGAAATCAGTGTTTGAACATCTGGGCATCCCTTACAGAGAACCTCATGAGAGAGACTGGTAGCAGGAGCCTTTATATGTTTGTTTTTAAAGCTTGGAATGCAATTGCAACTGATTTTAGGTGCTGAATACAGATGCCACAGTACAGTTTGTAGGTTTTATTATTTATGAACTTCAAAATCATTAACATTGGCTCTTAATCATCTTATTTCAGAATAAAGATTTTAAAACTTACAAGTGTTTTTATCATGAATATTGTCAATAAACCATCTTTTTCATTCTGAAAAAATGCAGTAAAATAGTTAAATTTAAAAAAGTATAGGATATTATTAAAAGGAAGCATCACTTTCTTACCACTCCAAGTATACCGATAATAGTGAAGCCCAACTTGATGTTCAGGATTTTCAGACGGTCGTGACTCACTTACATTGTTTATTTCATTATACAAGGAAAGTTTATCCTTTTGTGTGCAATTGATACTTGGTTGGTTGTTTTTTGGACAATGTGTTGGGTAAACACCTGACACTGTGGAGAAAGCATGATCGATTCATTTCCCAACGCGCTGTTTGAACACATTTTTACGATCTTTAAAAAAAACCTCATTTTAACTGTATGTATACGGTTCATTCCAATGCTGTTCAGTGAGGTTGAGGTCAGCATAGCACTCTAGACTTCACTTTGTGTAAGACTCTTCTAAGGTTAAGCACATTTCACTTTACAGAATTGTTTTATTATATCAATTACATTTGTTCATTTTCAGCATTTATAAAACATCTTGACAGTATGCAGTCTGATCAGTTGAAGGTTAAAGACCTTGCTTAAGGGCCCAATAGCAGCAACCTAACATTGCTGAGGTTTTAACCCGCATCCTTCACTCTACCCTATAACCTATTTAGACCGTCTATCTTATAAGCATTTAGACGTTAGACATTAACAATTAAGTTTGCAATCTTGAGTTTAAGTTCTTATATTTTATAAATGTTTACAATACAGAAGTCATTAAATATTTACCTTGATCACTATGCAGTAGCAAAACAAACATGCAGCCCATGAAAATCACGAGTCTACTTTGCATTGCCTGTAGGAAATAATTGTAAAATTGATCAGCAGGAAAACTCCCTAATAAAACATTCATTAGTACGGACAAATTTATTTCAATAGCGAACATTTTTAACATGATAATTTAATCCTACTCAAATAAACTAAACCTATAAATGTAAGAGGGACCCTGGATTATCTAGAGAGATTCTATTAAAATGTCTTTTATTATTCAATTCTATAAATTGCAAATCTGTTTAGAAATAATTCACCCATAAATTAAATGCACATAAATTTGGTTTTATTGCAAATGGTTCTATGGTTGTATGGTTCTACAAACTACTGCAAAACAGAAATTATATAAACTAAACATAGTTTATGGAATAACACATTTACTTACACAAAAATAAAATGTAACAAACATTATGTATTTTAATATTTTACCCAAAGGTTTTGTTGGACCTTCTTTTAAAAATATTTTAAATTACGTACTTTGGTCAACTTCAGTGTTGTTTTACAATTTGCTGTTTCAGGCTAAACCTAAAAAAGGAAGTTATTTTATATTTCAGCACATTATTGTTTTTTTTCTTATAATTATACATTTAAAACTTCGTCTTGCTTTTATCAGCTAATATTTGCCTTTAATCATTTAAAAATGATTTATAATAGTAGTAATCCAGAATAGTGAAATAATAGTTGGATAATATAGAAACGAATACACTTGATTCAGCCACTCATTCTGCAAACTATTAACTACTAAATAGTTTCTGCATGAAATCTCTAGTTTCTTCTAAAACAAATATTATTAAATAAATACTTTCAGATAAATACAAAACACTTAGAAGATAATCAGTTCTTACTCTTACCAGTGCAACAACCATGACAGTCCAGCTGATCTAGTTTCTTAGTTATTTAATAATTTTAGAAGATAGGTCCGCTATGTAATTTTGACAATTTACCTCATAGTTATCTCACATGGAATGTAGTTTTATATAGAAACACAACAGAGGTAGGTGTGGTTTAAAATATTCTAGTTTGCATACCACTTCCTTCATTGTAGTTTACTTCTGAACTTCATAATACATTGTTTACTTTGTATCAGTAAAATATGTTAACCCCAATAGTATCATGAATGTGTATTTAATGTTATGTGCTTTTTAAACACATTTTGGTGTGATGGCACTTCAAACAATCAAGAGAATCACACTGCTGGCCGGCCTGTGCTGCACCTGGCTTACAATTTAAGAATATCAGTTCATATGGCCTACAAAAGACTTTATTGTTCTCAGTTGTTTTTATATAGACAATTCTGTAAACTACAATATACTGAGAGGATGGAAATGAGAGATCTGTCGGTCTGCTATCTGTGCTATATAGGAACAAACTACAAAAAAACAGGAACCTTCCCATCGTATATAACCAAAAGTAAAAAAAAAAACGAGGTTCTACCAAAATGTCTCCAGTTTTCTTTACAGACATCTGGTCACCTCACACTAAGCTCAGTGGCCACTTCTGGGGACCTTGTTGATCAGTTGTTAGGTCTCCACCTCATGACGTCACAATATTAACAGCAGTTACATACAAACTAAATGTACTCGGAAATTTAATGGTTGTTGGTTGGTTCATGTCTTGAATTTTGCTTTTAAACTCGTTGTTAGAAAACAGCAAGTTGTGCAAAAATAACTGAAACGTAGAAAAGTTTACACAAAATCACATTAAGTTCACCTGTAATGGTTCATCCAGACATTTCATACTAAAGTCCAATATCCAGAACCTTTTGTGATTAGTGTGTGATTTGGTTATAAACATTTGTGCATGTAATTTCAGCAGATTTAAATAAGACTGCTTATAATAATTAATGTTTGAATTGTCTTTCCACCCGTTTCTGTTATAATGTCATTTGCCATGTAATAAACTTGTGCTTTGTACATGTTTTTCCCCACTCAATATTAATTTTAAACGAGTATCTTTGTTATACACCCTGGGAAAGTATTTATTAAGAGTTTAATTACACATATTTATCTTGAGGAAACTGTTGTTTTACTGAGTGTTAATGATTTCACTTCCTGCTGTCTGCGAACCGGTGATGACGTAATCTGTTAACACACGGTGGGGGTTGTGGAGTCGTGCTACATTCACGTGCCCCGTTGAACGACCTGTTCTCTAGTCTGTTTATAAATAAATAAATAAATATATATATATATATAACTTGTTAGTTTATTTTGGTAATTCAGCAGAAATGACCGAAATGCCTCTTCCTTATTCTTTTTCAGCCTACTCAAACATATGGTTATACAGAGTAATTATCTTAATAGACTGACATACTGGATTGACTGTATTACTCTGCACTATGTTACAATTTGGACTATTGTTTTGCATTTCTTGCACCAACTCCAGAACTCTCTTTTGCTGTGGTAGTGTGAAGTATTAGATTTATATTTGCACATAGTATTAGATTTAAATCTGCACATCTATTGTGAAGTATTAGATTTAAATCTGCACATCTATTGTGAAGTATTAGATTTAAATCTGCACATCTATTGTGAAGTATTAGAATTAAATCTGCACATCTATTGCAACTTGCACAGTTCTTGCATATTTGCACATTATCTGCTGTATCTAATGTTGCAAATGTTCACATTTATATCATTTACACACATTTACTAGCATTTGTCTCTAGTCTTGTCTGTTATTTAATTGTTTAGATTAGAAATGTGTTTAAAATTTATTATATTCTCTATTTTGTACTTATTGTAATGTTGTGCATCGGCACTGCTTATTGTATTGTCTTGCATTGTGTTGCACCCTGACACTTGGAGAGGAAATGCTGTCTCATTTCAATATGTTCAATATATATCTGTTATATCGTATCTGAATCACTTTGTATTTAATAAATGCCATGGACTTTACACATGTACAATAATTAGGGTAATCCATATATGTTATTAAAAACAAGTATTTTGTCTTCATATATATTTTTGATTTTGATAACAACATGTTATAAAAATGAGTTAATGAATGCAAATGAGGTAAAACTAAGATATTTCACATTGACCACAAATGTTCCTCGTTTTAATAGGAATTATTGGTGTTTATACATCTTCATAAACACTGTGAATAATGGGTTCTTTGTTTTACGGAATCCTGTTTAAGAAATACTTAGAATGGGTTTAAATGATGAACACTTTGACTTTGAATGATGTGCAAGCAAAAAATATTAAAGTAGTAAAGTAGAAAACGTGAATTAACACAGATTTTGAGTGCTCGCGAATGTAGCATTAGCATAAGCCTTCCAGGGTTCAAACTTTATTTTAGATTTTCAGTTCATTATGATGGAAAAGGAATCAAATAACAGGTGGGATTATATTACGTTTAAAACTCTATGTGCATTAAATATTGAATATTACAGTAACTTTTTCTTGTGCTATGTGTATAAACATAAAATACCGGTTATGTACGTGTATATTATAGACTCCACCTGCAACCCTTTAACTGGAATAAAGTTATTATGCTGCATTTATTTAGACGCAAGTTTTAAATTATATATTTTTATACTGCATTTCATATATTTGTCCTACTTGTTAAGGTCTTTGTTACGCCGACATCTGACTTCCATAATATCCATAATATAAATAAATTCTCTATATTTGTAGCAACAGTTTAGGGAAGGTCCTCGTTTAGACCGGTGCACATCTAAACACGTTCGGGATAAAGTACAACATCTACACATGTAAATATGCTAATTTTTACATTATTTTATCTAAATAATGAATGCACTTTTATTTCTGAGGTAGGTACAAACTGTGCAAAACAAAGCTACACATGTCCTTATTAGATCCATCCACTATGTAGTGTTACATAGTGGATGGATATAATGGTGTTACATAGTGGATGGAACGCATAATCCTATTTAGGATCACGGTGGGACAAATACACTAAACACCTCAACAGGTTGCCAGCCTGTTGCAATGTACAGAGACAAACACCACACACACACACCAAGTTCATTATTTTCAATTTACCTGACTGCATGTCTTCAGACTGTGGGAGTACACCAAGGAACCCAGAGGAAACCGACAAATACTGAAAACTCAACACAGAAAGCCCGTTAATGCTTTACCCAGGAATCAAACCTGGGACTTCTTCCTGTGAGGTGACGGTGTTAATTACTAAGCCACCTCATGTCCCTCCTATTTATGTGTAGAAAATAATTAAACAATTCACACATTATATAAATTAATAAATAGTACAAAAAGTGTCTTTGCATGAATACATTTTACTTAACAATTCCATAACTGGAAACCCAGCAAAGTGTTGTCAAAGAGGTGAGGTGACTTGCTGCAGTGCCCCCTGCTGTTGAAAGCAGGCTATAGATTCTAATCCTGGTTTATGATCATTGATTGTTTTTACTGTTTTGCAATCTAAATTTGTGCTGGCGAATTTGACGATGTTTATTGTCTTAGCTTATTGTTTATGGTAAATCTGGACTAACTGTCAATAATTTTATTGGCTAGCACATGATTTTAATTTTAATAGTCGATTATAAAACATAACATTGCATGTCCTCACTGTTTGTGTTTTACAGAGGAGACACAGATCCCGGTGCTGGGGTTCATTACCTTGTAAAGGTGGATTGTTGTTGATGAAACATCTGTGCAAGATTATTAATAATGTTATTTTATCATCATTTTTATCTTATGTTGCAGGAGTATTATGGAAAAGTTTTGAAGCTGAAGTCTGATTTAAAGACCAATGCGTGTGTCCCTTGTGAAAAACCAATGCCTAGATACATGAAAAAGGCTTTGGCTGACGTCCATCCTGATGTCATAGCAAAGTAAAATCTTATATTGTTCCTTTAGCCATTCAATTTAATTCCATGAATAATATTTTTTTAGAATTGAGAATACTTTTTCACCACGATGACTTGTTTGTTTTTGAATGGATGGTCATTGACGATTCAACTGTCCTGATCTCCAAGGACATCATAATTCATGATCGTAAACCAGAATTTAACGAATCCTCATCCTGGCTGGTGGCACCATGGAGACAATTTGTTAGTTCGGACTAACTTTGTTAGTTTTCTTTGCTTAACTGCATTTGTTCTAATGTGATCTGGAATTTTTTAAAAGCAGGAACACTCCTATTACTGAGGGCAATTTACACATTGTGTATACAATTTTTTTTATAGAGCACATAATAGTGCAGCAGAACTCCACACAAGAAAGCATTTCTCTGCTTAAATCCTTACATATTCAATCCCAAGACCGGTCTCTGGGATCCCCCTGCTGGTATGTTAACTGAATCATTTTACAGGCACTATGGTTGTGGACTGGCTGTACCAGAGTGTGTGGAGGGCTGCAGCTTGTTGGATCTCGGCTGTGGTAGTGGTCGGGACTGCTTTCTGCTCAGTCAGCTGGTGGGTCCGAGCGGTCACGTGACTGGAATCGATATGACCAGTGATCAGGTGGGCATAAAAAATTCATTCTGTAGCTAGTTTTACCATCGCTTAATCCTAGTTAGGATGGGCCAATATACTACACAACTGAATATGTCACCAAATCATTGCAACAGACATGGCATTGCCATTGGGGAATTTTGAACATCTCTGTGTGGATTCTATTGTTAGTCCTGACAGAAAAATAAATAAGATGTGCACTGTACCAAAACTATTACATCATAATATTTTAGCTAGTGAGTGTCCTATATGGATCCTCTTTCTCTAAACTATTAGCTAATGCTCAAAGTGTACCGATCAGTAGATAAACTACATTTTTAAGCTGTTACATTTTTTCCTTACGTCTGTTTGGTCTGTTTACCTCAATAATACATTGTAAATAAATACATATTGTTTGTGCTCTTTTTGTTTACTGGAAGTCATAATTCCACTAATTTTTTGCCGTCTTACAGCTCGAGGTGGCACAGAAGTATACAGACTACCATATGCAACGTTTTGGCTATAAAAAGGCAAATATCAGCTTTGTTCAGGGGTACATCGAAGCTTTAAGGAAAGCAGGACTGAAGGAAAAGTTTTATGACATAATAATGTAAGGACACAATTGATTACGCGTTTGCTGATAAGGCCTGACACACTTTTCTACTGTATGTAGGGTCACGGTTCTTTTCCACATATCTAATTGCGCCCTGATTACCTTTCTTGATATTCATTTACATGTTTTATCTGGGGATGAAATCAGTACCAATAGTGCATCTGCTTTTTAGTAGGGCTGACCGCAATTAATCGATTAATCGTTGGTCGACCAAAAAAATTACTAGTCGGACAAATTCCATTAGTCGATTAGTCGCAGGAAAGAAAAAAGCTGCGTTTCGTCAAA
>JAOTRQ010068468.1:0-12706 GCA_028565875.1 Hoplisoma paleatum
TTTTGAAGGGCATGTTTAGAAAATTGTGTGACAAGCAAAGATTTAGTGTGTAAACAGTTGTAAAAAACTGTAATATTTTTACTGTTTATGACAGAAATCACTTTATGCTCTGAATGAACCTTTTTATCTTTCTTTCAGGCTGTAAATAGTCATATAGCTCAGGTAGTTCATAGTGAGCCATTATAAGATGCAGAGTGCTTAACCTCTGCAGTTCATCTGTGTGTCAGCCAGAACAATATTAATAATGCAGGTTTTTTTCCCCCTCCAACAGCCATGCAAGTTTGCTCTAAAGGAACGGCAGTAATATACACATTAAACTTTGACCTTCCTTTAAACCTTGGGATCTGGCACTTGGATTGTAAGCCATATCCTATCAAGTTAAATCAGTGCATCTTTTTTTTTAAATGGGTCAACATCGTAATAACGCTCATAATTAAGGAATAGGGATGTTGATGCCTTCCAAAAATGTCTCAGTGGAAGCAAACACTTTGCATTTCATGCCTCATTTGCTTCGACCTCTTGGGCTAGCTGGCTTTTTATTGAACATTCTTCCCTTGTGTGCATGGCATCAATCATTCTTACATTGATCAATCAACTTCTTCTTTCCTGTTATTGGTGCTATAGGAAGGAATCAGCAGCACGAGCTTTTATTTAATTAATTAATCCAGAAGTCACTTTTGTAAAAAAAAGAAAGAAATTATTGTGCATTTACTGGGAGCAGTGCATGGTCTAGAAAATACATTAGCTGTGTGATCTATGTTTACCCCATTCTTTACCTTACATGCTTTAAAGAAACATCCCCCGTCAAGCTGTAAATATAGACATATGAGCACTGATTGTTCATACTGAGATAATTTGGGCTTAACAGCTGCATCTCGAAAGAACACAGTTGCACCACCGCATGACAGAAACACTCTAGCCATGGTTCACCACTATGTCTCCCAGAACTATATAAATTATTTAAGGGATTGTTGAGTCACATTTTTATGACCACTTATTACTTTTGATGGCTGCAGCGCATATATAATGAAGGAGGTTACATTTTGCAGTCTCGGTGGGTGTATTAGGCCCTTTGTTGCCGGGTTTCCATACAAAAGTTTTGCACGTGTAATACACATTTATGAAAAAGAAAAAGAAAAAAAGAGCACAGAGCAAGATTAAGAGGTTTAATTTATTTATTTTGCTTTAAATACTATTACGATTTTGTAGATGAGAACAGACTCAGAATGAGAATATTCTTACTTATGAGAATATTTAAGAATTTTTTTTCAACATCTAACTTGAGTCAATAAATACCATAAGAGGAAAAGAGACTTGTTAGGCATGTGGATAGAATTTCTGCCTCCTCTGCAGTGCTTTTTGGATATCTAAGGAAATGGTCTCAGCATATAGCAGTTCTACGGCAAATGAATTGGTCCACAAGTCTCATGAGCTGTCAGCTATTCACTTTGTATGAAGGCTTCATTCATCACTTCTCCCCATCCCCTCATCTTACTACATGAAGCACTTGCATAGTAGTGAGAGTAAGTAAAAGAAGAAAGGCAAGAAAAAGAAAGAGATAGAGAGTGATTCTGTTGCATCACCCTCAATATTATTTCTGCTTTTTAGAAGCAGAAATGGGAGCTGAAGAGACTAATTATTGCAGTTTTACTAGCAATATTTTTATAATTCCTAAGACCTAAAAGCTTCTTAGCAGTCTGTGGTCACTGTTGTCTCATTCTGTTCATGGTGCATCATGTATTTTTAATAAGAGACAAACCACTGACTATGTGTTTATAAATCCATGCTGCTGTACTATATGTGGAATGAGGCATTGCATTGTCTTGCTGAAATAACAATAGACTTGAATAGACCAGAACACAGAATATTTAGGACAGCATGTCTTTCCAAAATCACAGTATTTGCCTCTGCATCAATGGAAACTTGACACGTGCATGTCACATGCTGTGGGTGGTGATGTACCTCAAGTCATGACAGATTTTGGCTTTTTTGGGTGACCCTTTATTCCAGTGGACTAGGTTAATTGACACCTGAGTCCATGTAGCTATATTTATCACAGTAGTATGTTGGTTTTTTAAGCAATTCTATATGGGAAATTTGTAAAAAAAATTGCTTCCAAACTACCAGAATTATCTTTTCCCCCAAAATTAAAGCCAACTATTAGATGTCATTATACAGTCTTAATTTGCAACTACTATATCTACAGTTCTCAGTATTGCCCATTTCTTTAATGCAATTCAAATACTTATTCCTAATTCCCTAAGAGAATGATTCTGTTGTACATACTGTATATGTGCAGATGTTTTAATAATAGGCGTTTTAATATTGCTATAAATGCAAAAAGTCGAGCCTGTCCAGTCATATTTCAGTCATACAGTAAATATTTCTGGTTTTCTTTTGCAAATGGCCATTAAGTTAATTTGCTAGTAATTCATTAGGTCTTTCACTGTTCAGTCAGAAAAAAGAAAACATGATTGCATGCTTTCTAGATTGCCCTGGTCTCACCTAATCTTGGGATCAAATGATCAGTTTCACTGTTATTTATTTTAGGCCACAGATGCCCGCACTAATTATTTTTAAAGCCAGATTAAATTCAGTTTAAAGGTAGATTTCTTTGATTATGATGGCTAAAGTAATATTGGATAAAAGCTCTGTTATAAATATACATGACTAAAAAAAAAAGCTATGAATGGAGGAGAACTGTTTCTGTGATGTTCTATCAATGATTAATTTATGAAGTTTTCTTTCCATATCATTGTGGGTTTATTCTAGATGATCCGCTTTCCACCCACAGTCCAAAAACATTCACTTGAGGTAAGCTGTAAATACTAAATTGTCCGTTACTGTGTTTGACACTTTTGTCATAACTGAAAGTATAAAAACATGATGGTAAAATCTTTCAATGCTTTCGAGCAAAGTTAGAAAGGGCCAAATTGTGATGGCTAGATTGTGGATCATAACATTACTGTATAATATAACTGTAGTGCTTGCTGTCTTCAGTGGTCAGAATCAAAATTATCCAAAGAAGAAACATTGGTAAACTGGAGAAGATGGGATAGCAGAAAGCTAAGAAGTGGTTATTAAAATACAACAATCAGCATATAGATGTTTATAAAAACAACAACAAAACAGAAGCTAGGAAGTCTACAAGCTGAACTGCAAGCCCATGATCATAAACTGGTGCAGTCTTCCCCTAGGGTATTTCTACTACCTTAGGACTAAGAAAAATGGGTCATCAGGTGGAGCTGCAGTAAAATATAAAAAGAACAAAAAGAAAAAAAGCTGTTAATAACTTAAAAGTCACAAAGTTTAAGTTGTCACTGTTAAAAAATCTGGGTACCATAAACTGAAAGGAAGAAAACAAAGACAGGTGATATAAAGTTTAAGTAAAGTTTAATAAAGTCTTTAAGAAAAATAGACACAGTCCGTGATATGAGTTGGAAATAAGCTCTTATTAGTATTTTTATTATTATTAAATTAGTCTGTGATCTAAAAAACTATAATTATTTAATAACTCCGCAATAAGACATCATTAACAATTACATTTTAAGTCAACACTAATTGTTCACACTCTACTGATAAACAAAAGCTAAGATCACCATCAGGTTGCCAGTGCAGGATGTTCGGCATAGTCTCCAGAACATAAACATAGCAAACGCCAGTAGCTACGATTTTTTGTTCTACTATATAATGCACTTACAGAATTGGTTATGTAATTATTAAGTTCCTATGTTTTATAGTAGTGAAAAAATTAATAGTTTAAATTTAATACATTTATAAAATGGTTCTAAATGTCACATAAAATTACTGTGAAATACAGCCTTCAACATTTTATTTCATTTTTTTCCCTTCATCAAATGCAACATTTTCAGCTTTGGCATGTCCTGGAATGATGGGGCCCAAAATATCTAGCTACACCCCTGATGCCCAGTGGTCTACTGCACTAGTGCATCTGTATTGGTGGAACAGTAGTAGCATAATTATTTACTATGTTATAGATTGGCATAGTGTCTAGTGTATTTTCTTATACAGACAACAAGATCTGTAGATGTTTGAACAGGCAGGGGAAATTCATTCCATCATTGGGGCTAGTACAGTAAAACAACCTTGCTTCCATGAGTCCTGGGGGGAGGATCAAGACAAGATAGATTTGTAGCTCAAATGGAATAAAGTATAAAACATGGAAAGTGCTTTATGGTTGAGGATTAAGATTTATTTGGCCTTGTAAGAAATCAACATTGGGTTAAACAAAACATGAGCAGCTACAGAAAACCAGTCATAAAATTGTTGACCATGACTGTAGCTGCATGTATTCTATGTTATAGGACTGTGAATTGCTCATGTAGAAATGTGTAAACAAAGAGACAGTTACAACAGACCAGTCTTGAAATAAAAAGACTAATGTGGGTGGCTTCCATGTCTGGGAAGAGCTAAGCAGTATGCCATGAATGGTGAACCAAATGTATTTATTTATTAATTTACTTGGTATATTTCTTATATGTATTATGCATGTTATAGCTTTTATATTGGATACACAGATGGATTTTCATATATACTGCATCCATATACTGAGTTTTGGTATAGTTTGGTCATCTTTGTTGATCCTTGTTGCTAATCCTTTTTTTCTGTTGGATTTTTAAAAAATAAAATAACCTAATGATAACCAAATATAATTCTGTATATCTTTCTTGTAAGTAACATAATTAATAGCTGCAGTAAATTGACCTATTATATTGTGATTAACCTAATGTTATACTCAAACTAAAATAGACGGACAGATTTTTCTAGTGATGGCATTAATTTGCACAAACTGTTTCCTGTCTTGTGCGTCTAGGGAGGGCAAATATCATTGGACATTAACAATAGGTTCTAAATGTGGGCATCATGAATGTATTTATCATCTTAGATATTCATCTGTAAATCAGAAAGAGGGATGGTTTCCCTAAAGCTCGGGTGTATCTGCAAAGTAGGACACAGATTGCAACATGTGGGCAGACAGAGGTATAGGCAGTCTCTGGAGATGACAGGCAGATGGAGTGTGTAAGCGCATTGCAGCGAGTGGTTCGTTTTAGGTTAGCAGACTACACCTGAGGACCAGGAACAGTGATGCTCACAGAACAGTGGGATGTTGCAACTGTTCCTGTGTAATGTTTTCATTCAGCGATAAAAATTTATCTTTACAATTACCATACAATAAATGACATTACAAACTGCATTCTAATTAATAAAGGCATAAGTATATAAGGCATGATAAGTAATAACTATAAACACTATGAAATAATAAAGACATATGTATACAACCAAAAGTAAACAAAAGTAGAGCCCCAAAAGTAGAAATACAATGTTACAGTGCAACAGAGTGTTTTTTTAGTTACAGAAGAGCTCAGTTTTTATGAGTTGGTAGCAGTTTGAAACTTGACCCACCATTGGGGGACTAGAAACTAGAATAGTCTAGATTGGACGAGTGCAGTAAGTGGAGGGCAAAATAAGAAATGTCATTTTTAATGCTTAACTCATAACAATGAGTGGTCAGAAACAATCTAGTTTGTATTAATAAAAGACTATTATTGTCCTTTCTGTTTCAACTATACTGCAATGATGCCTAGCATTTTTCTGGAGTAAGAAAAGGCTGAAGTTGCTCATTTCATTATCTTACATTATGTGTCGGGACATGTACTACAAATTACACAGAGAGAGGGGGGGACTGTTGGAAATAAAAACCAATGAAAATTCTCCATTTTACCTGACTGCATGTCTTTGGTATGTAGTAAGAAAACCAGTGTACCCATGCAGACACATAAAGAACATGCAAACTCCACACAGAAATCCTTAGGCTAGGCCAATGCTTTTTATTAAACTGTTCAGAGAGCATCCAAATAAACATGAGCTCATTCCCTAATAACACATGGGGCTACAAATACCTCTGGCCTCCTTGCCATACCCCACTGACGACTCTAAACTGATGCCACTGATGTTTCAGAACTTCAGACTTAACTGGTTGACCAGATAAAACATGACATATCTAGGTTTCAAACTGTCTACAAATAAATAAACACTAACACAGTGCTCTTAGTTAATTTTGGTCAAATGTTTTATTAAGGTTTTATTTCATCTTGAATTTTAATTTAAACTATTCATTGAATATTTAGCATCAGTCTTTTTTTAGGTTTCTATGGTGAACATAACAGAAATAATACATTTAGGATTATATCCGCCTGTCTGGATGATAAAATAAATGCCTTGCACAGTTTTGCATACAAGCATTAAATACAAATAGCTCTGCCATACACTATTCGAAGCTTTGACAAATAACTGATACACAAAGCCATCCAGTTCTTCAATTACATTTCTATAGCAAATATTACTTATAATAAATGATCAAATTCAGCTTATCCATATTTTAGGTCTGCTGGTGATGAAATTGGGTAAAATAAAAAGTCAAACTTCAGCATGAACTGCATACATCATAGAGACTAGAGAGAAAAGGCAAAGTCAAACAAAATACTATTACTTAGATAAATAGATCTAATTGAGCAAAACAGGTCTGGACTTTATTGAATAATAAATCAAATGGCTCACCCATCATGGGTGCTGTACAGGGTTTTACGCACTATTAATAAAGTCTGGTCTAAATGTGCTTTCTGTATGTCAGACAAAAACACTAGAGATTATTCCCACCCTAACCTTTTTTTCACGTTATCTCTTAAAATTCATTCAATCACTGCATTTAAACATGTATAATTGTTTGACAGGTGACATCCCAAAGGTTTTCGTCATGGATGCAGTCAACTGAGTTGAGTTTTGTCAGCTATCAAGACCTTTCCTGTAGTAGATATACTTATTATATGTTGCAATATGCTGTCAGCTTTCAATCCCATGGAGAGAAAAAGAAACACTGGGAAATGTCAGACTGGCCTTCTATGTCAAAGTGCTGTGTAAAAACAAGTATCACAGTATTACAGACATCTACATTGTCACAATAAGATAAGCAAAAGGTTTTTTTAAGTATATTGTGACAGTTTTTAAAACTTCCACTTCCATTTTCCCACACAGTAATAATTGACAACTTGATAGTCAAGTTATTCTTTACTCAAGTTACTCAAAATAAAAAGTTAAGCTACTTAAAAACTATATAACTGTAACTTTATCTAATTTTAGCATATGGTGTGATTTCTTTAATTCTAACACATTAATTATTTTAATTGTCACAGAAACCTTCAATGTCAAACAGGAACTGAGATAACAAACAAAATTGAAAACCATTGAAATAGACACATATAATTATAATACACATTATGTCGGCAAATCTGGAAAAAGCACTAGAGTATATATTTTATATCTATTACTGAAGAAAGAATACTGATAATACTTTTTTACTATTTTACTATCTTTTGTGTTTATATTAGAGATGATTTAAAACAGACTCATTTAAAGCAAGTCTTATATGAACAGATGTGTTGGCATAATTCTAAAAACCAGAAAAATAAATGCAATCACAGATGTTATGTAGCTAGACTACAAAATGGGCTTTACTGATTACACCAATGCTTTTCACTAAGTTGACCACAAATTATTTGCTGTCCATAGAGAATGCTAATACTAACCTCATCTAATTGTTTTTAATGAGGAATCACAACAGTCATCAACACAATTTAGTGATGATTAAAACAGACTGCTTTGACACAAAGTTAAACAAGGCTGAATTGTGTCAGTGTGGTTTCCCATTGTTAGTAGGAGTCGGCTTTGTGACACTTTAGAGCAGGGGTCACCAACCCTTTCGAAACTGAGAGCTGTTTCTTGAGTACCGATTATTGCAAGGGCTACCAGTCTGATAAATAACAAAGTTACTTAGGTTTAATTATATTTTACATTTTACAATGTTCGCTCAGTATAATATACCACCACTTCTCTGTTTATGTTAGTTTCAAACAGAAAAGTTTAGATAAGACACATCTTTTTGCATATGTTAGGTTTTATTTAGTATTTATTGTACTGTTGTATAACTGCACTGTTTGATGTGCTGTTTTTCATGTAAGAACACTGTTTTATTTCTATATGCATCCTATGTAGCTGAAATGACAATAAGACATCTCCCGGCATGGTTATAAGCATTGTCGCCTTACAGCAAGAAGCTCAGTCGGTAGACAAAGCTGACATATCAGCTTTAGCAATGGTACGTTTTTCATCAAATCATTAAACACTATCCAAGTCAAGAGCTGTGCTGTTGTGATGCTGTCCACTGACTCGTCACACTGGATGCTGAACCATCTGCACTTTCCGGACAACTTCCTGGGCTTAGCTGATACACTTCTAGTCATTGTAAATGCTCCTAGTTGGACATCGGTGAGCGTGGATTACATCGGTTCCATATTTCTTATCTTTAAGTCCTGTTTTTGCAATTATCATAATTGCTTCATTGAAAACTTCCCCATCTGAAAAGGTTTTCTTAATAAGGAAATGTGTAGCTCTAAAAGAAGCTGCTTTGGGTTTTTCACTAGTCTGGTGAAAAATAAACACTGCTGTTTGCACTTCTTCTGCTCATAGTGTTCTGCCCGGTGGGTGTTTGGCATGGTAGCTTGCGTTACACATTCTAAAATGTCTCTCAACATCGTGCCTCTTTGCTGTTGCCATACAGTCACCCTGCAAATGACACACACACATGGATCTTCCACAGTGGTAAACAAGAACTCTTCTGGAAACCAGAGCTCACTGGTAAGTGCGGCTTTAGAGGGACAATATTCATTTTAGCTGTAATTTTGACACAATCAAATGCAAAGGGAGTATGAATTCACTAAAATTTCAAGTAATGGGGCTAGAAACATGGCAAAATATTTAGATGGCATTTTAACAAAATTTTTAATCATAAATTCCAAGTGTTTGACAATAAATTCTAAAATAAATTTTATTTTCATAATTTGAAGTCAATTTTGGTTTTTGTTGAATGGAGAAAGATTTTTTTTCGTACCCCCTTTTTATGTTATTTTATAGCGATCATCTAAACAATGTTAATTTTAGTAGTTAGTACTGTCAGAAACCAATCTTTCTGTTGAATAAAACTACTGTTTATAGTCTGATTCTTTAATATATTTCAAGATATATGAGTGTCAAGAGTTTGATGTGCAGAGTCTTATATTGTTTAAAATTGTGCTTAAGTTGTTAAACATAGTGCACCTTGAATAATACTTTAATACTTTGAATAACACTAGGACACAAATGATTAGATTGTATTAGTTGTGAGTAGATGATAGATAAAGCTTAACAATGGTTTTAACACATTTCTTTTCTAATTGTTAGAAGTTCAAATTGTTAATACTTTAATATTTACATATATTTTAAGTGTTAGACATTGACTAGGAAACCACCTTGAGCAATCCATCAGCTTTCTGATGTAGGGCTTTATAGAGCAGAGCACTTTAGCCCTGTAAATGGAATACCCTCTGTGTCTTTCTAACTATTGCTTTTGATTCTCTTTGTAGTTGGGTGATCAGTTAAGCTTTGATTTTTCTGGTGTCTGGACTCAAAGGCATAAGGGCAAAAGTTAAATGCTATTCCTCTTGGTACATTAGTCCACGGCTGGAAGTGCCATTTCTCATTTTCACAGCAAACTCCTACAAAGGCAACCACAACGTGTCTCTGGAATCCATTTTTTTTCTGGTATCTTGGTAAATGATCTTGGCTTAGTTGCAAGTGGCTCCTTAATTATTTTGTTTTATTCACTTGTAATTCACTGTAGAACTTTGCGGCGGCATTTCTATCATATTTACCTAACAGAAACATGATTTCCTATTCAACACCTCACAGCAAAAATGTAATATATTCAAAGTAATACATTAGTAGTACATATTAACTGCAAATCAGTATTCAAGACAATAATACACATTGCTTTTTAGTTGTCATTACACATATACAGATGTACAGTACAAAGAAATGTCTTTCTTTGCATATCCCAACTTGTCTGGGTCAGAGCACAGGGTCAGCCAACGTACAGCACCCCTGGAGCAGACAGTGTTAAGGGTCTTGCTCAAGGACCCAGCAGTGGCTTTGTATCAGACTCTGGATTTGAACCCCCCAACCTTTGGGTTCATAATGCAAAGCTCTACCTACTAGGCCACACTGTCTTCAATAAAACAGATGTTCTAGGAATATAAAATGAGCAGATTTAGTCTGCACAAAATTTGCAGCATTACTGATTCTACAACCCCTGGCTAAAAGTATGGAATCACCAGTCTTGGCATAAATTGTTGGCTTTCAGAAACACTCAAAGAAATGAATTGAGTGAATCCATATTTTCCCCCTGTGCTTGGTCAATAAAAGTAACATTTACTGACTTCCACAATGTTGATTGACCTTATTATTGTATCATGTTTTTTTATTTTTTTTGATCTGAGTCTGTTTTACCGAATGAAATGTCTGAATGAGCGCTCATCCCAGACTAATGATTCCATACTTTTTGCCAGGGGTTGTATAAAACAGGATATAAGTTTTACCCGCACTTCATGTCCTTTTGTTGTTTCACTGGTTGTATAGCTTGGGTCCTTTCTTTGAGAGTTCTACAAGGTCTTGATGTGTTTATGAATATTTCACCTTCTAGTAGTTTAATCACAGATTGAAAACAGATACTAAAATGTTTGTGTGATTCATGTTTGTGTAATGCTTTGCCCTGTTATGACCTGGCATGCTGCCAGACATCTTTTTAGCCAACAAATCAGTCATGTTGGCTAAGTGGGTAGCACTGTCACCTCACTACAAGAAGGTCCTGGGTTTGATCTGCCGATAGGGTGGTCCAGGTCCTTTCTGTCTGGAGTAAAAAATTAGTCACTGTTCTCATGTGCACTGGTGCAACATACCTCAATTGACTGTATTAATGCGGTAAGTATATCTCCTCATCATTCTTATATTGACCTGATAGGTCTTTGTTGTGATAGGAGTGAGGGTATCCGGTTTTTAATTATTTGCTGTTGTTCTTTAAAATTTTAGAATACATTTAGGGTATAAAAGTATGTGTGCATGGTTTCTGTTGGATGTTTGTCCCATTGATTAATGAATCCTGACATTCGATTCACAAAACTAAAACACTGAGTATATTAGCACCTGATAAGGGCTATAGTGCTGCTGAGACTAAAGCACACATGTATGCAATTAACATAGTTTGTGGAGTATTATAAGTAGAAGCTTTAGTGGTCTGCAAGAACATTGACCATACTATCACTAAGCATTATTTGTAATGCACTGGAATGTTGCTTTTAAATTGCTATGTTCAAAATTATTAAATTGGCACATATTTTCACTGACTCACGTTTTTTTCCAAGACAAGTGGAATGGTTGATAAATCAAGCTCATTAGCCATACAGTGTAGTTGTTCCATACCTTCTGCCAGATTCCCAATTTGCTTGAAAAATTACGTAGGAAGCAGATAAATTGTTGTTTGTTCAAGCCATCTGCACATCACCAAAGTTGAGTGCTAATGACTTATTGTGAATTTCAATTAGGTTTAAAGTTAATGCAAATTGATTAATGTAAGCATATTATTAGAGGTTGGATTTTGTGAAATCAGTGAATTTCATTGTCATTATTATTATTTTTGAAGGGTGTTTGAGTTACATCTCATTGGTAAGGTAATGATGTATGCCACGGGTCAAGTGGAGACGGAGTGCAGTGTGACAGTCATTTACCGCTTTTACTAAAGTAGACTGGGACACCATCTGCAATTTTACGCTTGATTTAAAATCTCTTTATCTCCCCTTTATTGGTGTGCACTTCACTATTAAATGTGCATCAAACTCTTTGCTTGATTACAGTTTCTGCTGCAAAGGCAAGACTGATCTAATTGCTATGGTGCTCAGCATTCAGTAACTAAAGTAGCCAACATGTTGAGTATAAAAATTATTTACAAAATTACTGCAGCACTCATACAAGTATATATTCTATTTCTATATATCTATTCGTTTATCGTCCTGGGGTAGGACGTTCATACAAGTATATATTAGTTTTGGTAAACTCTATAAATTTGTAAAACATTACCTTGTATTAGCAAGTGCATAAAATTTACTATTTAGCTAATAATTTATTAAAAGCCAATACGATTTAAAATATTTAGTTGAATATGACTTCATCATGCAGCTTTGTAATATTACAACAAACCAATACTATACGGTATCACTCAGACTGTATGTTTTAGGAATTAGGGCAAATAAATATAAATACTAATATTATTTACATTGCAAAAAAGGTATACTAAGCTTTCAGATAAGTGTCTACAGAGCATATGTGCATTACCAGTACATACAATACATGGATCCAGAAATGAATTATTATGAAACAAAGAAAATAAAATGTTAGATTCTCTAAACCTGAACATCGTAAATGAATAAAAAGATTATACGAGGACACTCATATAATTAAAATCTAAAAAAAAGATACCCAAACAGCTATATGTTAATTACTATATGCTCTTTTGATGTATTGAAAAACAAATCTGAAATAAGAGATGACCTTTAGTGGATTGACCTACTTGGTGCAGATTTTTGTTTAGAATTGACTTAGAAGAAAATAAGGAACATATATAGACTTATATTATACATGATGATGATTTTTACCCTACAGTCGAAATCGACCCTGGGTCACTCTGTTCGTTACCGATCCCAGAGTATTTCGGCAATTTACATTTTACAGGGTAGGTTGCCAGGTCTTTCCCCAACCCTGTATC
>JAOTRQ010068486.1:0-12703 GCA_028565875.1 Hoplisoma paleatum
ATACACACACACACACACACACACACACACACACACACACACACACACACACACACACACACACACACATAAGATAGTAACAAGTGTTATCAGCTCATATTGAACAGAGAAGGAAGCCAAAATGTTATAATGCTTTGGCATGCATTCCTGACACAATCAACAATAACAAAAAAAAGTATATAGTAAGTAAAGTAAACGAGTAAAGTATTCAACCACTTTTATTTGTAACCGCTTTTCTGGTCAGATGTTCATTTCTATACAATGTGGCGGTTACTGAGGAAGGATTCACGTTAGTAATTGCATTTTTATTGACATGAATGTAAAATTAAAAAGAAAAAAATTAACCACAATAACTGCAGCAATGTAACCCACAGCTTAGCATAAGCTTACCAATGTAAAAACAGCTTAACATAAGCTTGAAATAACAGGAACTCTTACATGTGGAAGATCAGATTCGGGTTTGCGATGAGCCAACAGCTTGTATGTCTTCAGATTGTTCTCAAAACTCCTACAAAACAGTAACACAAACAAATAAAAAAACATTGATACACTAAGTTGAAAGATATATTTCTATGACCACCAGCTAACTGTTATGCGTTGCACAAACACTAGGTAGACATTCTGGAAGTGATTGAATGAAGTCCTGGTTGATTGTCAATGGTATCTTGGGCCATGCTGACTGCACAGCTGCTGGAAGATATGTGGGGAAACACGACAGTCGCGGTGCGCCAACAGATGCTTAATGGGTTCAATTTCAGGGAATTCGAGAGATACTTGCTTATCGTTTTCCAATCAATGTCAAATATTTCTAGTCATGTGATAGAAATGATAAGAAAATTGATTAGAACTTTACCTGCCACGTAATTTCACAGCTTCTTCAAACTTTTTCTCATCCATGGCCTTCTGCACCTCCTGTGTCTGAGGGTACAAACCAGGGGTTTTATATGAATACACTGAATTAGAAACTAACATTTCAGTAGGTATTTTCACTTTAAATATTTATTCCATAGTCATCCCTCATTTTTAGTTCACCTTAGTTGTCCTTCCATTTTTTATCTAATTTTGTTCAGCATTTTCCTTCCTTATTACTTTACAAAATAAATGCAAAACTGGTTATATCTGTTCTTCACCTCCCTGCTTTTAAAAGTCACCTTTTTCTATATATGTTTGTCTTTCCTATGTATATTTGTTGTTTAATATTCTAATCTGAAGGTCAGACAAGAGCAAACATTCAACAGAAATTCTGAGCAGTTATGTCAAAACATGTGCACAAGAATGTACATCATTACTGTGGGATGGCGCAACACACACAAAGAGGACTGGCTTATATCCAGGACGTACCATCTGCACACATTCCATGAGAGGCAGTCTAACAGCCTGGTTTCCACACAGAGAGACGACGCAGGCTGGTGTATTAGCCGTGGTCTCCAGCAAAGCAAGAACAGCCTCCACACCCATACGACTGGCCTATACAAGCACATAAAATTGCATACACATTAAAGCCCTTTCAGACAAAGTACACACAATGTGATCAACAATTTGAAAAATCACAGGACTAGACATTTATACTTAATCCACAGAAAGTTTCATTACTTTACTAGCTAAATACTATATCTGAGTACTCATAAGGCCAGATAAATCGTCTCGATTACAAAACAATGGACGGAGGATTTTTTCCTGCCACGAGTAATTAAGTAAAAATAAAGTAAACAAGTTTATTTAATAGTAAAGATCAAAGGACGCTATTTCAATATAGCACTATGCATACTAGAGAAAGAAATGACAACAAAAGACAGAAAAAAGTTGGTAATATTCGGAAAATGTAAAAAGTTTAAAGAGCATTTCAAACTTAACACCAATAACAAGACTGTGATGTGTACTCCTTGCAGCTCGACCCTTATATACCATAACAGAACATATTTAAATGAACGTAGCACAAATCAATAAGATTAATGTTAATGCACCTTATATAAGATACCTTAAGAAGGGTAAATTTCTGTTGAATATGACTGAATGTCTGTTAGTTTATTGCGATGGCGACAAGTATGTTATTCCTCCTGGGTTTATTTAATATGTGAAAAGAGTGCTGCCTGTCCATCTTTAGTGTCCTGAATATATTGATTTAAAGCTCTCATGGTGAAACTATTCATGCAGTACCTGTTTTTGTCTGTGTTTTAAGTGACTACAAGATTATTCGAATGGATTTGTATGTAATGCACAGTATCAGTAGAAATTAAGATAAGGGAGAGGGGAAAATAAGGTTTTGAGGCAAGGAGTGCAATAATGCAGATTACAATCTGTTATTAAATTACTTGAGATTTCTAATCAACCTTCAATGTTTTAAAATTGCGCTATATTCCACATCATTGGTAGAGATCAATACAGATTTCTCCGTTCTGTAAGCTAGCATAGATTTGATGTTTGCGCTAATATGAAGACATATTTTATGTAGTTTTAACATAGTGATAACCATTTCAGTCGCTTGTTTCTGATATATTTTCTGATCTGTGATAGAGTTGTGTGGTTGGAAGTTTGTGTCAGCCTGCTTCGTAATATGATTTAGTTCCTATGTATTTCTCACCAGGATTCGGTCAAAGGCCGATGGTGTCCCTCCTCTCTGAACGTGACCCAGGATAGTCACACGAGTGTCGAAGCCCAGACAGCGCACCACCAGCTGCAGGAGTGAACAAACAAACACTCTTAGAAGTTGAATTGTAAAGAACATTAACTCTAGAAAACGGCAGGATGATATTAGAGCATGCTTGAATTTTCGACACACATTTAGCTAGGCAGTAGCTAGGATCACTGGGTGTCAAAGATGTAGCATGCAGTAACACAGATGTTTACCTAAGAGCAGCCGTGCACATCAAAGTCTAAAAGAGAACGGACGAAACTCGTTTACTAGCATGTTTACTATCAACAAGCATGTGTGGCCAACACAAGCTCGACTGCTGCAAGACCTGTTTCACAGAGACATGTGTCTGCTGAGGCTTCTTCTGGTTCAAGAGCGATCGGGTGAATAAAAATGCTCTTACGGCACAGGGCTTCATGAGATCTAGATCGCCTAAATAACTGACAACTTGTAACTGTCTCCAAGACTAGGTTACACATATATCATATTAAATCACATAATTATGACCACAAGCTAATACTCAGAGTAACATTCAGAGTAACATTTAAACCAAGCAACTAGACAGACTGAGAGTAAGGTCCTGGTAATAAGGTTGGTCCTCATACTGAACATGGTAATTAATATGGTGCTATAGATTATCAGTTGGGTTGAGGGAAAGTAATGAGAGTTACTTGGTCAGGGTAGTACTTGGGAAGTCTTAGTCATAAAGACATTTCTAGCCATGTTACATGCCACACTGATCTGTAGGCATGGGTTATTTATATGCATTTCGAGTGTCCAGCTTACTTGGGCACGCTATAGCCTGGTGGTTAGAGAATGTGGGTTGTGCTGGCTTGGTTGTTGGTTTGATTCAGAGAGGTCTGACAGTTCATGACTGAAGTGCCCTTGAGCAAGACACCTAACCACTAAATGCTCTCCGGCTGCTGTGACTATGCACATGTGCTGCCCCTAGAGAACAGTTTGGGTTTTAAAAATATGTGTAAAAAGAAAAATTCTAAATAACATTCCTTCATGAGCTTTAAACTGCAGCAGTCACAAATCATAAGTGGTCATTATAATGTGACTCAACATTGTAGGTAAGAACTATGTTGTAAAGTGAGTATAAAATACACCTAAACCAATATTAACAAAATGGTTTTGACAAAGAATATCCTTTGACATCATGTACATCTGATTTGTTTGTTTACAGTGACTTTTATCTGATTATTGAGTCATGAGGACACAAAGTGAGTTCTAGAATCCAAATGCTAAATGGTATGGTATGAAATGGTATGAACTCATGAATCGATCTACACTGAAGTAAGAGTTGAACGATTCGCTTTGACTGAGCTAATGAGATTTAACCCTTCTTAAGGAAAAATATATTTAGAGCTCTAAAATTAGATATATAACAACATTATAGAATCTGTCTATTCATTCTACAGATGTCAGCTACAGATACGCTACAAGACAAGGGATTGGATCATTCTTTAATGTAATACAAACAAGAAACGTGTGTAAATATAAACACATTGTTCAAACATTAAAAATGTGGACAAAATATTGCGACGGGCAAAATAAAAAGGGTAACTGACAAGAAGTTGAAATTGGTAAAAAAAAAAATATGTTGTTCATTATAGAATTCATATATACCCAGACTTTAGTGGTTTTGTGTGTAAGGTCGGCTTTGCATACAGAGCCTATTTTACTGTTTACAGACACCCTGGGCAACCAAAGTCATTAAACAACAATGATACATTTCCCACACAGGTGACTGAAGGCCAACTATGCCAGCTAGCAAAGAAGAGATTTGGACATGCAGACTTATAAATGACTGATGTCTTTTAATGTGAGTACACTTATCAAAAGCCCTAAAAAGCATCAAATTGTCCATGTGTTCATATTAACAAAGTTTGAAGACTAATTGCTCACTTTAAATATTTCTTTACAATTGTGTTTAGTCTGCTAAACCTTTATTATGCAGGTGCTCAAAAGTCAAAGAAACACTTCTTGTTTTTATTGCATTTCTCAGAATGTTTAGAAATCTTTAGGGAAGACAGTTTGTAGCACTCCTGCAGTGTTATTGGTATGAGATAAAAGGAGGATGTACAGCCTGCTATTGAGAAACAGAGCTAGCGTACAGCAGCTACCTTACCAAACGGTCAAAGCAACACAGGGAAGCCAAACAAGAGGTCAGAAAGGTCAGAGGTCGGTGCAGGAGCTGTGCGACCAACAAGCCTGGTGTACTTACATCTTTGACATAATCTGTAGTTATAGGCTTGTTGTTACAATCAATGGCGCCCTCGGCTACTATTAAGATATTCAGCCTTTTTCTTCCTGCCCGATTCTATGAGGGTGATGAGAGACACGTTACAGCCAATGACAAAAAATGTGCCGGGGTGCCAAGGCTGGAGACTGTACAGAGGAAGCAGTCTGATCCCTCTAATCATTAAAAAAAACTATTCATTAACCCATCAGTTTTAGTAGTGTTTACCTAGCACACTTCAGTCTTTACTACTGACTTAGCTTCATTGTATTTAGTTTTAGCCCCAGGTAGGTATTATAAAGATAAATTTAATGTTCCATTACATTAACTGCTAAATGAGCTATTAAAATGTTCTGCTCGGTTAGCTGTATAGACCCAAAGATATTTTGATCAAGATCTGCTTCCTTGTATATGAATCTCCACTTGCTCGTCCACCCCGGACTGCATGTTTCAGTACTCACATCTTTCAAGGTACTAGACGTAATTGCTTTTCCATGTTTGTCGATGGCTCCTTCTGCAACTATGATTATGTTTAACCTTGAACCTCTGGATCGAGTCTGGGGTCATGGGCACATTTTATTTAGCATTACACCGGTACAAAACATTGTCAGAGAATCACAAATCAAGAGCTTTATTTACACACTAAGATGACTGAAAGACTAACAATGATCGATATTTTTTTCTCTGTACACTGTACCTGAACAAATGTCTTTTCAATGTCTAATTTCAACTGTGGTAGTCACTCTTATTGCGTTGGTTCTATTCCAGTCATATGATACTACACTATGAGCCTGTCTGAAAACATAGAAAACTCTCACCCCTACACCCCCTACTGCCGAAAAGAAAGCTGTTTAAATTCTTACATGCTTTGAAATGCTTTCTAATAGGATACTTTACATTTTGACTAGGTGACAGTGATAGCCACAGAGTTGCATTTGTTTTTGAAAAAAAGAATGCAATTATAGTGTAACTGTAGAGATTAATTTTGTAAAAGCGCTTCAAAAGTTGCTTAACTAGAAACTAAAGATAATAAGTAATAATAAGTAAAACTCTGGTCTATCATTCATCATTCATGTCTTGCAGAAAATATAAATACAAAAAAATCTAAGTAAGAAAGCATAATAGGATCGGTATCTTTGTATGGAGACGGATCTACTTAAAAAAAGAAAATGTATATTAATTAGTACTGCATTGGTTAATAGAAAGACTAATCAGACAAGATAATCAGTATGTATGATTTAATCTGGCTTCAGGCAGTTAAACTCACCGCGGACAGTTTCTCACACATCTTCTCCTCCCAGCCATCTTCAGGGGGCATCTCAGGAATCAAAACCCAGTCAGCACCACAAGCCAAAGCACTCACTAATGCCAAGTAGCTTTAAACACACACACACACACACACACACACCTCTGCAAAAAATCTGATTGTACAAATACCCAGACTGCCTTTAAATTCTAATCGATTTTAAGAACAGTATTTTCCTGAGTGGGATGTGAGCAAAATGTTCTACTCAATGGTGTGCTGGTGTGATCGTCCCTGTACACTTTAATATATGTATATTTATTTTATAATATATTAGTGCGTTTATCAAATGAAATGAAAATTCAAGTCAGCTAAATGCAAACTATCATTTAAGAACCTGAGCACACCAGAAAACCTTCTGATTAATCATGGATTTCACAATTCCTTCTTACCCACAATGCCTGCCCATCACTTCCAAGACAAATGTTCTTTGATGGCTGAAATCACAAGTAAATGTGGTTAGTTCTTATAATATTTTACATATATTTTAATGGATACAGCGTGGAATTTTATGTCGATTGTAATTTACCAGTCGATCACACAGTGCATAGTGGTATATTGTGACCAATTTAAACAGGATTAACATGAAATTGCCATTAAAAATGGACACAGTTCTTTTAATTTGTGGTTTGTCATTATAGCAAAGCCTCAGCCCAGATTGAATCATTTAAGGTTTCTTTACTTCCCCAAAAAAGAAATTGTGTTCCATAGTAATTGTAAGCTGCTTTGGTTAAAAGTGTTGGCTAAATGCTGAAAATGTAAATGTGTTTGAATCAGCGTTTTCTTACATGAAAATAATGAAGTCTAATTATTAACCCACTCTTACTGATGAACACTTGGAATCTACATAAGAACTGGAATTAGTAGCTTTTGTTTAAAAGACTGAAAAATCCTGACCAATACCATTCAGGGCAAATCAATTAGAATAATATTGTTTTTTGCCTGTTATAACTAAAATAGTAGATCTCAAGCCACAAAAAGTATCAGGGTGTGAGATGACCCAGAGGCCAGAAAAACTCAACCAACTGTAGCAAATCGATGCTACACTACATTCAGATTCAAATATCAGTGTTATATGTGTAATGCGATGGGTTGCACAACACTACAGAATCATTAGGTGAAGCCTTGAACCTGCACGTGTTAAAGATAAATAATATTGTGACTGAAAAAATTGTAACCCAACAGGATTATACGACGGTAAAACTAGATGATGGAGGAATGGAAGGTACAATCATGATTATTGCACAAGGACAAGCTAAACACAGAGTTAGCATGTTCTCCCTGTGTCTATGTAGATGTCCTTGCAGCCTTTTATGCAGAAAAAGTTCAACTACCATGGTACAGACTCACCTATCTTCAAAGCTCACTGCTATTTTTATACATCTTGATTCTAATTTGACTGTGTATAATACGTTGTTGTGAGTGCTTTCTGAGATCTGACCTCTGAGCAGTAGTCATAATAGCGTCTACAACTTCGATGATTCTGTGGAGAGCGGAGTCGGTTCCGATTGTCATGTCCGTTCCACAGAAATCATTGTCGATGGATCCAACCATCCCCACGATGTGCAGGGCAGAATATTTTTGCACCGCGTCTTCATCGATCAGACCTAATGAAGACATTTCAGAGCAGAGATTCATTTGCAATCACATAAATCACAAATAAGTTAAATAAAGTGACTATTAAAAATTAAGAATCAGAAAAGTGGTCCATCACGGCTGACACCGCTTCCCCGTTTGTCTAGACTAAGATTAATGGCTAAGTCTGACATCATAAAGAGTTGGTGCTTACACTGCCAAGCTATTAGGATGCAAACTTGTTTGTGCACTCTCAGAGCGGATTCCAAACACAGGGAAAATAAGGAGGTTGTCTGAGCTAAAGACTTTAACACTTAAAGTAATGTCAGATAGACCAGTCTGTAGTGACACATGTATATAAAGAAGCAGCATAAAGTATATAAAGAAGAAAATATATTCAAATCAATAAATTAATTTGATTTAGATTTTTAGCACCTAGCAAACAAACATGACTTTTTGGGTTACGAGCCTTGCTCAGGGGCCCAAAAGTGAAAAAATTAAACTGGCAACCCTCTGATCGATAGAGCTGTTATATGTTACGTGTTTATTCCTTTTTACTATCCACATCATGGTCAGTAAATACATCTTTACACGTTTCAGAAACTGAAATGCAAACATTCTTTACAGACAATGATTTGTTTATTTAGTTTTTTGGTGTTCTTAAGTTGAAAGTTCTAATCCCACCTCTTTTAGATCCCTAAGCATGGCCCTTAACCCGTTCTGCTCCAAGTGCACAGTAAATTAACTGATCCTACACTACCCACATCCAAACAAGCAAAGATATGAGAACAAAGACTTTTATTTTGTTGTACAATACACCTCTATATGCATCATGATAAAAACATTTTAGTCTCCGGGGTAGTGTCTAACAAAAACTTATAGTGCATATTTAGTGCCACATTTCCACCTATTCCACCATTCAAAGAGGCTCTTAAAGTCTTTTAAAAAGGTTTGCATATGATGATGTGAAAGCAATAATGCTCAACTACAAAAGATTTTTGTGAATGGAATTAAAATTGTTTATAACCGTATTTGGTGTTTTGAAACCAACGTGATTTTTGGTAAAATAAACTGGATTTTCACCATTTTCAATAAATATGTTTAGAACTATATATGTTTTGTTCAGTTTCAATTTTTACCTGAACATCACAGAAATACTGATGAATTATAAGATTGTTTAAGAAAAATACTAACTGTAAGATAATGCTATGGCACACAGAATTTACGTCATTATGACGTCATGATGAGCAGCTTCTTAAACGAATCAGAATGCTTTTCCAGAACTGCAGAAGCCGATTGTGAGAACGAAGAAAGTGTTCGATGCTTGAGCTAAAGATGTTTGGTAATTTTAGAATTGTTCTTATACTGTGGTAGTTTAACCTTGTATAGTTGCTCCTATAGTTGATATTTAAATTAGCTCACATCACAACTTAAGTCCGGCCTAACTCTGGTGCAGCTCACTGATGTCTAACTAATGTGCAGTAGCACTTTAGCTCACATGAAGCATTATTGTTATTAGGACTTTAATAATCTTGTAATTTGTTAGCGATTTGTTGATGTTGATGATTTTTGTCTCTAAACCGCAAATCCAAGTACTACAAAATGGCGCATGACTTCAGTGTTCTCTTAAATGTGGATGTATATTTTCTTGTATAATGTATAATGTATAAAATGTATAAAAACATATGGCTATAAGCGTGTAGGTCATTGTATTTAATCGGGTTGTGTAATAATCGGTCCTTTTTTGATTTTAAAAGCATTTTTGAGGTCAGGCCTGGCCAACAATTAACATTTCTGTAAATTCCAATTTGTAAAGGCCCATGTGCGACATTAAACCTATTGTCCTAGAGTAAGCACATCATTTCTTTCATAATAGATTTTACAAGACACTGTGGGTGCAGTGCTGAGCTTTCAACTTGTCTCTACTCTCAGGAGAGCTTCTAAGCTTAATAGTTTACTAATAATAACCCTTCTGCTGATGCACACATGATGATCAGAGACGATTATGAGCCATACGGAAGCAGGTCATTACTCCAGAACAGATGCACTGATCTGTAGTATAGCAATATATATTCTTTTTTTCATTTTCAATCATTGCTTGAATTAGCAACAACTTTACAGTGTCTAAAGTGTCATTAAATCTAAAATATATGATTATGTGCTGGCTGTGCCAATGTAACCTTTTCAAATGGTTTACATGATGCAGTCAGACATAAAGCAAAGATATGGCAGAAAGAAATAGTTTCCTGGTGTCACAAAACCCTGATGTTTTTGTCCATGAAGTCTTCAGGGGGAAACGACTTGGCTATTAGTGAGCTGTGAAATTGTGAGAGCAGGATTGAATTTAGAAAGCAATGACACGTTTGCTAATCTTGCGAGTTGCCTGTTGTGGCTTTGTAGCTCAAAGATTTAAAGTGGCCTTTGACTGAAATGTAAAGCTTCATATATTAACTAAGTGCATTTGTAGAAAGCCATTGATTTGCTGTTAAATCCTAGATAGTATTGGATTATGGAGTGAAATCCTATCATAATGTGATTTATCCAGGATTTATTTTTACCTACAATTACTTCTGCTTATGCAATGCAGACTTGTAATAGATATGGATGACATGGCCACCTCACAGCGAGAAGTTTCTGGGTTCGATTCACAGATGAGGTGGTCTGTGTTGAGTCTGAATTGGTTTCTTGGGTTTCCAAAAATATGCCTTGTGTAATGGACTACAGTTGTTTTTGTCATGAATTTAACCAAAGAACAAACAGAGTTAATAATCCTAACAGAGAGTATGCACGCATAATCGCTGTGGAATTCAGAGCTAGAATAATAATACAACAATTAAACAAATCATAATTTTTATGTATATAGTGTCTTGCAAGGACACAAAAAAGCTATCCATTTAAAGACTGCCTAATCAAAAGATAAATAAATTGATTTATTATTGCATTAAGAAATGATTTGAATTTAACTGTTTGTATAATATATTCGATTTATAATAAATGTATGATGAGAGTTGATGATATTTGATCTACTTCCAGTTCACTTGTTTTAAAAAACAAAAACACTGCATTATGAAAAAAAAAAAATATATATATAACTTTAGATTACTATCATTGCTATATTTGTCAATTATAGTTGAAAATAATAATACTGAGCGATCTATTTTAAGGATAAATTAAATATAAAAAATGTGTGGGTCTGGAGAAATAAATGAAATTTTTCTGAAGTTGTGATATGCGAAGAGAAACATTTCGTTGTACTGTACATCTGTATATGTGTAATGACAAATTAAATTTGAATTTGAAAGCCATCATTTTTATAGCGTTTTGGAAAAACGCTTTTCATATGTTTAATATATTTTATTTTCTTATTCCTAATGTAACATCCTTTTGTATTATTTATAAACCAAACTTTGTTCTTCAGACTAGTTTAGAATATTAAATGCGTGTTCTATACCATCTACAAACAAACAAACAAAAACCAACTGCCTGTCAGACCCAATAATAAACTGGAAATACTAAAGGCACCATATCTAGTAACATTAAGATTAAAACTTACAATTGTCAAATAATATCAAATTCTGTTTAGACTGACAAATTTGCAGTAACAGTTTAGGGAAGGTCCTAAACATTTTAATTCACATTACAATGCATTCTGATTAATTTCTTCTGGTGGAAATAGTATGACATGCAATAAAAGATTTGCCACAACTCCTTATTACCAAGCTTGAGTAAGACTGAAACATAATATTTTTCAACTAATTTCACCTATTAGATTAGCCCAAAATCTTGTGGAAAGGCTTCTTAGAAGAGCTGATACTGTTAGATCTGCTAACAGCTTTACATCAATAGTAACAGCAAAACGATGCTGCTCTTGTGTGAAAATAATAGATGAATAGTATGAAAAAGATTTAGGCACATATCAAAAACACCCATACACACACTCGCCTTCTCTCTAAAGAACAGACCTTGCTGGACGAGTTCTGAAAGTAGACCGCTCCACTCCTCTCTGAAGAGATTGGCACCCGTTAGACTGCCATCTCCGCCGATGACGCACAGGTTGGTGATGCCACGCTGCACCAGGTTATGGGCAGCTTTTAGTCGACCCTCATGTGTCCTGAACTCTTTACAGCGTGCGCTTCCGATCACGGTGCCACCCTGAAGAAGACAAAAACTTTCTTTTGAATGAGGTGTTTCAAAATTATTTTGACAGTACAGTGTCTAAAAAGCGCTGCAAACATTAAAACAAATAGAAATATCTACCATACTCATCAAAAAATCAGAACATTTAACATTAACAGAAAGACTTTATGTGAGTTTGATTAGGATTGCACTTTGTTTTGTGGGTGTTAAGCAATAGTGCATGTTTGAGTTTTAATACCATAAACTACCAACATTATTACAAACACTAAAAAGTTTTGTATAAGTACAGAACAAATGGATATCAAATACATGTGGCAGACATGTAGACAAATGTATTATTATTGCTATATTGCCACTAGATTACAATTATCCTATGATAAATTGCATGTGCTGGCTGTTTTGTGAATAATGTAACATTTGTGTTTTTTATTATTACAACACAAACAAAAAATGTTTATTGTCAAATGAAATGTGAACTGGGTTCAGCATTATTAATAACATTGAAACAGCTGCACAGAAGCCAACGTCTCCCATCAAGATGACCTCAGTGTATTTTTTTTCTCTCTTGAATACTATATTATATATTTCAAGGTGACTTCTGTATCTTGTGTGTGTGTATGGGGGGGAATCCTCTGTCTATATTACAATATCAGAGAACACAGAGATGTATTTAAATAACATCAGTAAGGCATACAAAGTAAATAATAAACAATGGCTCTCTTCAAGGTGATATCTGTGTCCTGTGTGTGTGTGTGTGTGTGTGTGTGTGTGTGTGTGTGTGTGTGTGTGTGTGTGTGTGTGTGTGTGTGTG